>JASDQU010688411.1:10373-24428 GCA_032191745.1 Picea mariana
CCGATTTGGGTTTCCACGTAAAACACTGGTGTACTATGTATATGTGTGATTGTTTATTTCTTACTTCTCATTATTGGATAATAATTCTACATTGATATAACATTTGAAGAAAAAGGACTATAATTTCACTATTACAGATTCACCCCCTGTCTCAGTAATCCAACAAAGTGAACGAGGATGGAATGGGGACTCCTATTCCATCATAAATTTCCGATGTGTTGAGCGACTTTGCAGACCAGATGCCTGATGAGTTATCGAAGGTGCTACCACATAGGCACACTATTGACCATCGTATAGAGATGGAATTGGGGTTGCAATCACCGACGAAGGATCCTTATAGACTTTCAGTGCCTGAGTTGGAAGAGGATCATTAGTTTTGTTTTTTGTACTTGATCATCAATGGGAGGATAGTTTAGGCGTTAGTTAACTCCGACACCACACACAATTTCTTGCGGATAGAATTGGCACATGAGCTTGGGCTTGGAGTTGAGCCATGTGAAGCTGCAGTGAAGGTGGTCGACTATAAGGACAAGGAAGTAGTAGGAGTTTCCTATACTATACACATTCAATCGGACAAGTGGAAGGGTCTTGTAGACTTCATGGTGCTACAGATGGATGACTTTGAGTTCATCCTTTGCCAATATTTCATTAGGAGGATGTGGTCAGTCCTCATGACATTTGTGGAGAAGTTGGTTATACTTGGTGAAAAAAAGGCTTGGGTTGTGCGTGCAACAATAAGAAGGCTTGTTGGAAAGGTACAATTGGCATTTGCACTAAGCATGAAGAGGGTGGCCAAGCACCTAGAATCACATATGATCACCATGATCGTTGGGGAAGTGAATGAGGATGGAATGGGGACTCCTATTCCATCAGAAATTTCTAATGTGTTGAGTGACTTTGCAGACCAGATGCCTGATGGGTTATCGAAGGTGATACCACATAGTCACACTATTGACCATAATATAGAGATGGAACTGGGGTTGCAATCACCAACAAAGGATCCTTATCAACTTTCAGGGCCTGAGTTGGAAGAGTTGAAGTGATAATTGACAGAGATGATTGATTTTGGATTCATTCAACCCTTTAGGTATTCATATGGTGCCCTGGTCCTCTTCCAAAAGAAGAAGGACGCCACAGAGTTGAGTATTTTCTTGGACTACTATGCATCGAATAAGTAGACCATAAAGAACTTATATCCCCTATCTTTAGCTGCAAACTGTTTCGACAAGTTGGCTAAGGACAAAGTATTCTCGAACTTGGACTTAAGGAAAAAATATTACCAAATGAGGATTGAAGGAGGGAATGAGGTGAAGATGACCATGATGACAAGGTATGGTAGTTTTGAGTTTCTAGTTATGCCTTTTGGCTTGTGTAATGCCCCAACCACCTTTTGATCATTGATGAACAATGTGTTTTGACCATTCTTGGACAAGTCGGTGGTTATATACCTAGATGATATTATGGTGTTTAGTTAGAAGATGGAGGACCAAAAGAAGTACTTTGCAGAAGTCTTTGAGGTTTTGAGGAAAAATCAACTATACTTGAAGAAGTCCAAGTGTTTTTTTGGGTAGACCAAAATTCTATTCTTGGGCCATTGGATTGGGAAGGGATGCATTCACATGGATCTTGTGAAGATAAGGGCGATTGAGGATTGGGAGGAGCCATGAACAATCCATGAGGTACGAAGTTTCCTTGGGTTGGATAACTATTACCATAGGTTTGTGGAGGGATACTCTAATATTTTAGCTCCATTCAACAACTTGTTGAAAAATATCAAGGCATGAAAGTGGATGGAGATGTGTCGAGCAATGTTCTACGAGCTCAAACATATACTTGTATCAACACCATTATTGAAGTTGTTTAAATTTGAGAACGCATTTGAGGTGTAGACAGATGCCTTAGAATTAACCATTAGGGGAGTTTTGACTCAAGAGGGTCATCCAATAGCCTATGAGAGTAGAAAGCTACAAGATCATGAGCAGAGGTACCTTGTTCATGAGAAGGAGATGACCGCAGTTGTGTCTTGCCTACAAGCATGGAGACACTACTTGTTGGGGAAGCCATTTGTTACAAATATGAATAATGCGGCAACGAGCTACTTCACCACCCAATCGAAGTTGTCACCCAAGCAAGCATGGCGGTAGGACTTCTTGGCAAAATTTGACATGACCATTGAGTATCGGCTAGGGAAGCAAAATGCAACCACATATGACTTGAACAAGAAGGACCATTTTTTTTTCCTTAGAGGAGGAAGAAGAGTTGCCAAAACTAATGGGAATTCATGTTCAAGTCTTGATCTAGCTACAAGTCAAAATCAAGGAAGGTTTTCAAAGTGATCCTACAATAATGAACATCATGAAGTAGGTGAAGGAAGGAAAGACACCAAATTTTTGGATGGATCAAGGATTCTTGTATCTTGGTGAGTGCATCTATGTGCCTAAGTCATGTAATATCCACAAGAAGCTCATAAGGTAATGTCATGACTCACCTTGGGCTGGCCACCCAGGACAATGAAGAATATTAGCATTATCAGAACAAGGATACTATTGGGAGCATATGAAGAATGACATTGAGGAGTATGTCTAGACTTGTCTTATGTGCCAAAAAGACAAGGTAGATAGAAAGATGCAAGTCAGTCTATTGTAGACTTTATTAATTCTAAAGAGACCTTGGGTGAATGTCTTAATGGACTTCATCACCCAACTTCCAATTGCACAAGGGTGTAATAGAATCATGGTTGTAATTGATTATTTTTCTAAGTATGCCATCTTCATTCCAATGAAGATACCTTGTAGTGCAGAAGAAGTGGCAAGGATGTTCTTCAAAAATGTAGTGAAGTATTGGGGTCTTCCTTTGAGCATTGTGTCAAGTAGGGATGCAAGACTCATTGAACGGAGTTGTTCAAAAATTTTGGGATGAAGTTGTTGCAGATCTTGAGTTTCCATTCGCAAATAGATGGATATATAGAGCACATCAATGGACTCTTGGAATACTACTTAAAACACTTTGTGTGGGATGATCGAATGAATTGGCCGTATCTATTGGATGCCTCCCAATTCAACTATAAATTACAAAAGAGCTCTACGATGGGCTATAGTCTGTTTGAGTTGGAAAGCATGCAATAGCCTTTAACCCCTCACATGGCACTACAAGGATACTATGGGAAGAACCCATTAACCTTGGGGTTCATGAATGTGAGAAATTGGATGAAGCAATGGGAGGATCGTGATATGCGAGATGTAGACTTCAAAGTGGGTGAATTAGTCTTCGTCAATTTGGGTAGAGAACAATTTAAGCCACCTACTCGTATATCACTAGTGCCTTGGTGTAGAGGTTTGAAGGTCTATTCAAAGTCCTCAAGAAGATTGGTAATGCCACCTATCGGTTGGAGCTCCCACCTCACATGAAGATGAAAATCATTTCTTCCACATTAGTCTTTTGAAACCTTGTTGGATCTATGAAGACGAACTAAGAAAGGTTACACCATCTAGATCCCCGACAATGATCGCAAGAAGACTCGAGTTGGAGGTTGAGAAGATACTCTCCCACTAGACTTTCTTTGTTTGCATAAATCAATGACACAATTATTTTATCCATTGGAAGGATCAACTTGACAAGGAGAATGGTTGGGAGAGGAACGATGATCTAGGTGGATATCGGTGGCCACCCACCTTTTCCAACTGGCTCAAAACAGTTTTCTGGCAATTTTGGTAATTTACTATTTTTAGCAGTTTTTAACTTCTAGGGCCATTTTGGGGGCCTAAATGAAGGTTTTTTGGGATAGATATTCTCAATGATAGACGAAGGCATGATTTAGCTCCCAATAATAATATCCTCGATGATACCTTTCAAATGGGCTATCATGCGCCTAAAAGTACGGAGATCGTATGCAAAAGTTAAGACCTCGGGCAGTTGATGTACTAACTTACCCAAACGGGGCCCACATGACTTTTGGAGCTTCATTTCCTAGGGTTAGGTTTTTGGATGTCCATGGTTTTTGGCATTCCTATTTATTATAAAAATGCCTTCAGAGCCTCATTGTAATCATCTTCTTGCAAATGTGAGTAGCCGTCACATCTCTTCTCAGAGATAAGCTGCCACCATTCTAGCGAGTCTTTCACTCTGTATTTTTACAGTCTCTGTACATTTCTTTCATTAATAGAAATCGTGTATTACTGTATATCTATGTTTATGTTTGCATCTCTGATACATTTCTGTTATATTATTGGATATCTACGATATCTCTGTGCATTTCTTTATTATATCTTCGCTCTCATTTCGTGCCGAAAATAATCCAGATCACATGAGGCACTTTGGCAGGATGAAGATAAGGTTTGAGAGTTTGAGAAGCAACATCTTAGATCTTGTGTTCATTGGGCATTGCTGGGATGATAACAAGTTTAGTGGGGGAGGATGTAAGACCTCCACCGTGGATGAAAAAGAGTGCACTGCCAAGTCGAGTGCAGAGCATTGCTGCAGATAAACAAGATGGTTGGATACACTCAACTAAGTGAAGGATGGAGTGGTGACCATCCTCATGACTTTATATGGGACAATTAGGGGTACCTTGGATGCACGATCTAGACATGTGGACCCAAGGGGACTTGTATCCATGAATTTTCAGGGTGGTTAACTTAGGGGTGTAGGACTAGGTCGACTTGTCAAACAGATGCTTGGGATGTAGATGACTTGGGAAATGGGGCAAGGAGGTGATATTGGTACGATAGAAGTGGATTAATGTGCTTGAAGGTTGAGTCCTCCCAAGTCACTTCATGCGACACACTTTCCCAAGTGAATGGACAAGACACGCATAAGTATGAGGAGACTTAGATGAGCTAAGGCATCCTTCAATAAGAAGGAAACATAAGGAAAGAAAGAGTCAGTGAAGGGGTCTGTGATAGTCTTACTAAGCTGCAACGTTGTAAGTCACCCAATTTTTCTTGGTGACTGAACTTGTGAACAAGAATTGCAAGAGGTAGGCCTATAGTTGCAACAAGGGTTGAGGTATGCAGAGAAGCTAAGAAGCCTTGGAAGGTAACTTTCCTTGACTCTTTCTATTCTTGTAATGACATGCAAGAAATGATTGATCTCCCCTCTTATATCATTGTAACATTCTTCTATGTAAGTGAATAAAATGGTTTTAGGCACCACCTTGGTGTCATCTGAACTCATGAGTTGTGTTATATTCTGTTTATGGTGAATGGTGTTCTCTATGTGCTTACATGTTGCCTAAGTGTTAACTAATCTAAGTATTTTTGGGAATGTTTTGTTGGATAAGTCTAATTTGCATAGGACTTGGCATGGTTATCTAACTTTGTAGCTCAAGGCGAAGTTATGGGCAAACCTTGAGTGAAGAGGCATAGTTTGGTTGTAGTAGGAACATGGACAAACTACCGCAACCGAGGCAAGGCAGTGTCACACAATTGGAAATGAAGAAAAGGAAAATTTCAGGCAAGACTCTTAGGTCCATGACATGATGCCTCCCAAGCATGCTCATTTAATATTAACACATGGAAAACAAATTTTGCATGGTTGCTAGTTGCTGAGGTGAGCATCTGATGCACAAATGGATTACTGGGCGATGCAATGAGGATACACACACATTCTTGGCTACTGTATCTAGATCTAAAAGGGAGTTGTAACTGCGTCTATATTTGATGCTAAGTAAATAAGGTATACAATGTATGCCTATGTCTATTCCTATGCTTTTTGCTAGCTCTGAAAGTTTTGCCTCTCATACTTCCTTCCTATTGCTTGTGGTTTACTCCACTCAAGAGGATTTTGTTTTATTTAGCTTCACAGAGAACCTCATGGTTAAATAACCAATCTTTATATTGGTCATGAGCTTTGCAGAACACCAACTAGAGTAAGTAATGCGGTTCAAGGTTGGGTGCTAGGAAGATTCTTTTCCTTTCCACCCATCAATGCATAAGGAAAGCAATATAAATGTGGGAGTAGACTCTTGCTGCTGAGAGATTTTCTCTCACCCAATGGTTGTATTAATGTAAAGTATGAAGAAAATTGGATAACAACAAAGTAGGTAGGCTAAGGAAAAGTGGGCTAAACACAATGAGACAGACCAGGAGGAATGATGTAGGTTATCATAGGCACATCAGAAGAAACAAATCCAAGAAAATAAAGACAAGTTAGGCTAGTAGAGTAGGCTCAGCAGGTCGAGTTGCATACAAAGCTTCATCAAGGTTGCATATATAGCCCCCACAATTGGTCAATATAGTAAGTACCTATAATACTTCAACTATTTATTTTCTTAACTAACTTGGGATTCTAAATTTTGTGATGCATTCGCTAGTTTAGAATAGTGTAGTGTGAATATATATAAATCTTTTCGAGACTATGTTGAACATTTTGAAAGTTGTTGTTGATATTTTAAATGCCAATTGCTAAACATATTGCACGAATATGGGCTTAATACACCAACATGTGGAATAAATGAGTACATACCTAGATCCAGAGATATGGAAAGATATTACATGAATATAGGCCACATTCATCGGCATGTCGAATAGAGTATAAACCTAGATCCGGAGCTAGATATGGTCAACATGACACATGAAGCAAACATATTGTAGTGATTACATGCCAATTAAGATGGTGTAGTGATTACGTGCCAATTAAGACGATTGAAGGATTATGTGTCAATCACATATCAATTAAGGTAGTGGAGCTATCACAATGTGTAATGTAATGTTATAGGAAAGCCCTAATGTTTAATGAGGCCCCTTCTTTCTTATTGGATTATCCATTTTTAAAACTATGATTGCTTATGAAACCTAAGTTATATATAAAAACAACAAATTAATATTAATATTAATGTAAGGAGTAACATTATTTTCCTAGAAAACTGCACTATCAATTGAAATTTGCAATCCTTAAATGTGAACCAAATATTTCACAAATAAATGTAACTCAAAATTCATGTCACCTAGATACAAGGCCAAATAACAAGGCAAAGTGTTTGATTGAATTACATAAATCACTTTGAAATGAAAATGAGAAAAAGTTAGTACAGTGCAAAAATGGGGAAATAAATAATTTCACGTGATTGGTTTACATTTCTCAAACTAATGCTAATGAAATATAAAAGACGGGAATCCAATGGCTATACTTTCCTACTTTTGGCAAGAACTAATAACTTAACTTGAGAATATTAAGAACATTATATAATTTTTATAAAAGCAAAAGACGGGAAGCCAATGGCTATACTTTCCTACTTTTGGCAAGAACTAATAACTTAACTTGAGAATATTAACCACATTATTTAATTTTTATAAAAGCAAAACAATTGTATATCATATTTATTGAGGGGTTGTGTGTTTTTTAAATGATGCATTATAGAAATACACTAGTTCATAAATTTATAATTATAATATAATTATAATGTAATTAATATTTTATCTCTTATTACGTTGATACACATATATTTATTGGAAATGGTTAGAATTAATAGGATTTTAATCACACATGCGATTTTAATGGACAAGATCTTATATGCTCGAATATTTTTCATCGTCATTTCAAGTATTAACTCATTTGCATAATAAAAGATGTCAGTTCTTTTTTCACTGAGGTCGTTCACTTCCTAGGTTGTCCATTGTCTTTAAAATTAATGTTGCGTGCATGGAGACTTAGAAATAATGTTGTGTACTATACTTCTTTAAACAAATAATGTTGCCTACCAGAAGTATTAGAGATCAAATGGTGAGGTCGTAAGACACTACAACAACTTGATTGCCTATGCATTCCTTTTAGGTGTAGCATTTTCCATTGCATCGGTCACCTTCGACAGGACTGTAAAGGATGGGTTTCCATAGACAATTCATAGGACACAGATCTGCAAGAGATTTTGTATAACTCTTCATCAGAGGCTACCCTTCCCGATGGAGGTCACCAGTCCAACATCGCCCTCAGAGAGTCTCTCGGGTAAGTTAAGGTCATACTACCCTGTGATTTTTTCTACTTTAACTTGTTTGGAAAAAGAGACTCTGGATGCTTTTGGATGGTTAAAACAAAATACTTCTTTTGAGGGGAGGCCCTTGGTGTCGGCTTCGGTTTCTGTTGGGCCCGTTGTCGGGTATTCTTTCCAGCAGGTGGAAAAGGAGCCCATTTTTGTACCTCTATCGGACGACATCATCCAGCAAAATACCAGGAGTCTCGAACCTTTAGAGGTCTTAGGTCATATTACTTCACTCTCAACTGATCCAGGAGAATCCTACCATCATTGTTCCACCTCCAAGTTTCCCTTTATCCCTTGCAGGAATCCTTCTACACTACCCGATTATCATGAATCGAAGGAAACTGATTCCTCATTAAATGAGGTATTAGACTCACTGATACCTTACCTAAGAGACCCCTCTGTTACTGTCCCTTTGCCTGTCTTTTTGGGGAACTCTGTGTATAAATACTTGTCTCGGGATGGAGAAGCTAGTACTTCACGACCAATTGGTGTAGGTAACGGAAAGGAATTTTCTTGGTCACGTGGCCTGGGAATTGAGTATTCCCCCATATAAATCTGTAGTGATAGAAAAAAGTGTTCGACCTCCTCCTCCCAACAACCTATTTAAATTTCTTTTTCCACTAATAGTGGGGCACTTAGAGCGGTGAAATCCCTTGCTCGAGTGAAGTAATGATTTATCTATCCCTAAATATTTGAGGTGTAGGGGGATCCCTAAGAAGTTCCTATCTTCGACGACTATTGGATAAAACTTTTCCGGATAACTTATTTTTACAGGAAAGTCTGGTCCCTGAACAAAAAGCTAGAACTTTCATGAGTGGCTTGCACCCCTCATGGGTCACATGTGCTGTTAACTCGGTGGGGACCTCAGGTGGACTTTTGGTTTCTTGGGATCCAAACAAATTTAAATTGGTACCTTACCACTCTGTTGGTGGCATTTTATTGACAGGGATTTTCATTGCAAGCAAGAGGAATCTTACATTATTAAACACATATGGCCCTTGTGTGGAGAGAAATAAATTCTAGAACGTTGTGGCGGACAATGGTCTTCTCTCGTACAAAAATTTGATCAATGCGGGAGATTTGAATTTTACATTCTCACCTAGCGAAGTTTGGGGAGGATCTGCACAGGTGAGTCCCTTGTCAGAATATTTTGAAGCACTTTTTCAGACCAATCAGTTAATTGATGTCCAACCGAACAAACTAGTCCCCACTTTGAGGAATGGGTGCATAGGGACCAACTTTATCGCCAAATGACTAGACAGATTTTACGTATCTGAAGAGCTCCTATATGGAGTTGGTTTATATTATTCCTGGGTGGAATACCCCTATGTTTCTGATCATGCTCTGATCCTTTTACAACTAAGATTGGGCTGACTTACAAACTTTATCCGTTTAAACTCAATTCATAGTGGCTTCAGGAAAAGGATTTCATATCCCTTGTACACAAGATCTGGACAGATCCACTGTACCTTTCTGAAGGAGGTAGGCATCATAGAATCATTTGGAAGCTAAAGGATCTAAAGAAACAGACAAAGCTTTGGATCAGGGAAAAAAATAGAAAAAACATTATGAAGCTGGAGAATTTGGAATTGGATATTAATGAATATCTTGTGCATCGGGCCGGTGGTGATTTTCTTAGGATATAGACCAGAAACTAAGTACTATGGAACATGAAAAAAAAACATTACTAAAAGCAAATGAAGATCTATGGAGGCAACACAACAGGGCTATATGGATACAGGGCAGAGACTAGAACAAAAAGTTCTTTCATCAATACGCTTGTTATAGAAGAAACCACAAACACATATGGGAGATTTTAGATTCCAATGGACTTTGTCATACATGTCAGGAGGATATAAATGCAGAGGTTGTGAAATGTTTCAGTAATTTCTTCAAGGCACAAGAACTTCAATAAACAAGTGAACAATGCAGATTAGCTGGGCTTTTCTCTCGTCTGGTAAATGATGTTCAAAAGCAAGCTCCCTTTTTCGGCCTATTAACTTAGAAGAATTGAGGGAGGTTTTATTCATGTTTAAGAAAGATAAGAGTCCAGGGCCTAATGGTTGGACAGTAGAGCTTTTCACTTTCTTTTTTGATCTAGTGGGAATCGACCTTTTAGAGATGGTTGAGGAATCTAGGATGAAGGGGCAGATAGCTAGCGGCCTCAATTCAACCTTTATAGCCCTCGTCCAAAAATCAAATAATCCGACTACCTTCAATGATTTCAGACCCATTTTTGTTTGCAATCTTTGTTACAAGTTAATTTCAAAGATCATAGAAAATTGTATCAGACCTATCCTATCTAGATCCCTCTCTACTCAACAAATCAACTTTCTAAAGGGCCAAGAAATACAGGATGCCATTGGCACTGCACATGAAATCATTCACAACATTAAAAAGAAGAAATATAAGTCAATTATTTTTAAGCTGGATCTACAAAAAGTGTATGACTGTATTGACTGGGATCTACTAAGAATGATCTTAATTCAAATTGGTTTTGGGTTGCAATTCACCAACTGGATAATGAGATGTGTCTCTTCATCTTCCTTTGTTCTTTTAGTAAATGGTGAAGCTACAAATTTCTTCAGGAGCAACCACAGATTATGTCGGGGATGCCCTTTATCCCCTTTGCTATTCATTTTGGTATTGGAGGGTCTTAGCATACTACTTAAAGAAATCAAAGCGGCAGGGAAGATTACAGGCATAAGAGTTTCTAGAATGATTAAGATCCTTCATATTTTCTTTTTGGATGTCATTTTAATCATGAAAAACGCTTCTATTAATGAATGGATAGAAATCGATGGTATCATCAAATTATTCTACAAAGCGTCTGGCTTAAAGGTAAATGAACAAAAATCAAATGTACTACACATAGGGTTATTGGAGGCAGACTTGGCCTTGTACAGGACTATTCTTCCATATAATTTTTCAAAGCTAGCTACAGGTTTTAGATATCTGGGTTTTTATTCGACTACTGGGCTACACAAAAGTGTTGACTAGAATTGGTTTCTATCCAAGATGGAGAAAAAAATAGACCTCTAGTGTAATAGATGGTTATCATTGGGTGGACATTTTATTTTGGTTAAATATACTCTTGAAAGTTTGCCTGTTTACTGGATGTTGTTGGCAACCATCCTGTGCACTATTTTAAACAAGATCAAGAATATAATGTTTAATTTCCTCTGTAGAAGAAACAAGGACTCTTCTCATTTCCAACTTTGCATATAGGACACTCTAGCAAAACCAAAAATCTATGGAGGTTGGGGGTTCCACAATATCTTTCACTTCAGTAAATCTTTAGCAACAAATACTCTCTGGAGGGTGATAATGGGTGTAGGCATATGGAATGAAGTTATAAAATATAAATATTTACCATCTACCACTATTATAAATTGGCTCAGATCACCTAATTTCAACATGACTGCAGTCTAAAAAATATGGGGCGGCCTCCTAAAATCCATTCACTCGATCACACAATGGCTTAGTTGGATTCCTAGTTCGGGACACCTTGTGGCTCTTGATAGAGACAAGATCCTGGGATTGGATGATAGATCCATTCTCTCCCCAGAACTTGTTTCTTTTTTAATACATAATAAAATCTCAGTTCTCTCACATGCAAGGAATCTTGTTGAACATGTTGGACCCTCGACCAGTTGGTACAGGTATGGGGACCTTGGACTATCAGAATCACTGGCAGCTAAATGAGAATGTTATCGCATGTATCTCATTAGAGCAGGAGCATCCATACGTGATGGCGATGATACTTTAATGTGGATGGGAGGTGACCATTCAGGGTACCTCACTACAAAAAATGTTTACTTGGCTCTTATCTCCACACAGGGTTGCTTGGGTATTGATGGATGTGTTAGAATATAGAAGATTGTGCTCGTTTTTCCATTTACAATACCATTGTCACCCAACCATAGGCCGAAGCCACCCTCTGAGCACCTTGACCTTGACAGAGATAAGAATCCTGGTAGCAATCCAATATCCAAGAAAGGCTAATGCACCAAGCAAGAAGAGAAACCAAAGCTGATCAGATAGTCCCACCCAGAAACTGGTGCAACACCTTCCCTAGAAACTCGCACACAAAACTGCCAACTGCAGTGCGCACAACTGGCTTTCTGCAATTTTGAGAATGTGAATAATGAGAAATAACACTCTGTATTTATAGTAATCTGGCATACTTGCCTGGGACGACTTCTCCTTCTGGGTATTAATTAATTCATATTAATTATATTTCTGCAGCCGACATCTTGTCTAGGGTTTCCTTTACTTATTTGCTTCCTTGCTGAATATTATAATCTCTTCATAGGTCACAATAGACGTTCATACCTCCTAAAGATACCATAATATCAACACTCCCTCATAGCTAGGGAGGTATGGTCTTGAGCACAAACAGACCATTCAACGGGTAGTATCATGAGCACCATCATTATTATCCAACTGGATAATCTCCTATGACAACTGGTACAATATCAACTGATAGAACACACCTGTGTTTATTTATGGTAGTATGCAACTACTCAAACCGTGACACACAATCACAACCAGTGGAACAAATCCACCACAGTTGTATATCTCTACTGTCTAGAGACAACTAGTACCATTCATCCGGTAGCATCAATATAGTTGTATAGACTATCTCATGAGCACCATCATCACCATCAGTGTTATCAGGTGCATCATCTCTTGAAACCATACTCCATCTCAGTAATCAGACATGATGATGGATAAGTCACTCACACCATAGAGTGATACAAGAGCAATTCTTCTAATCCTAGAAGAGTAAATGTTCTGAACCATTTTCCATTTGGGAAATCTTTGTCCTTTGCTCATCCATCTAGCTGATAATCATTTTCAAAATTGTTTATGGTCTTCAAGGAAATCAGAACAAAATAGAGCAAAACTGTGTCTATCCATAGTAGTACATAACTACAATCTAGTGGCACACTACCACACCAAGTAGAAAACAAGTACTTGATCAGTAACATATAGTCACAAACAGTGGAACACATCCACCATAGTAGTATACATCTACTAGCATATGGTCTTCATAACAATCATCTGATATCAACCTGCACAGAAACAATGTTATGATATAAACTAAATCATCTGGTCCAATATTTCACTCACATCTGTGAGATCTAAAAGAATATCTGCCCTCAGTATAGAACATCAACAATGGGCTATCTTCCCTATTCTTCTCAAACAAGGAAGAATGATTGTTCTGATTTCTGATCCTGGACCATTCCTCACCCTGGTCCATTCCTCCAACACTAAACAAAGTGTAACCTGGAGAGAATGAATACACCCTAAGGAATGACTGTCCCTGATTTCTGAACTTGGACCATTCCCCACCCTGGGTCATTCTTCCTACACTAATCAAACTACACCATGGAGAGAATGTATAAACCCTAAGGAATGACTATCCCTGATTGTTGAGCCTGAACAATTCCCCACCTTGGGCTATTCTTCCTACACTAATCGAAGTGCACCCTGGAGAGAATGTATAAACCCTAAGGAATGACTGTCCCTGATTGTTGAGCCTGGACCATTCCCCACCCTGGGCCATTCTTCCTACATTAATCAAAGTGCACCCTGGAGAGAATGTATAAACCCTAAGGAATGAATGTCCAGACCATTTCCTCTGTTAACCACAAGAGGAAAGACTATCCTGTATCAACCTCCAAAACATACCATTCCTCATGTTAACCACAATGAGAAATCGTTGTCCGACGAGGCGAGCCAGTCTTCTTGAGTAACCCTCAAGAAGAAAGACTGCCCTAGACCACTCTCCATATTAACCACAATGGACAGTCGTTGTCTATGATACATCAACAATCTAGACCATTTCCCATGTTAACCACAATGGGAAATCATTGTTCGTCAGAGCTCTCAATTAACTTTCTGAACTAGAAAGGAAACTGCTCATCCTGGACCATTTTTAGAACTGAAAAATAATTTTCCATCAATCAATAATACATTAGTGCTCCCTCCCAACCTGAGAGTCATATCTTCCTTTTTCAATAAGGAAGTTGTCTCCGGGAGCTTTAGCTTGAGTACCCAAACTCTTTCAT
>JASDQU010688411.1:25330-39023 GCA_032191745.1 Picea mariana
CTCATTTGCATAATAAAAGATGTCAGTTCTTTTTTCACTGAGGTCGTTCACATCCTAGGTTGTCCATTGTCTTTAAAATTAATGTTGCGTGCGTGGAGACTTAGAAATAATGTTGTGTACTATACTTCTTTAAACAAATAATGTTGCCTACCATACTTCTTTAAACTTAAAAATAGTGTTGAGTAAGATACTTTTTTTAAGTAATGTTGTGTGAGCGTCTATATATGTTGAGTGAGTGTGTGGAGAGAGAGAATCTTGAAATCTGATGTGAACTGGGTGAGAGAATATTTCAAAAACTACAACAATGGCGGACACCGCAGGGAGCCGAAGACTGGTTCCAACCTTTTCGGATTCGGTAACTGCGATGTGTTAAACTGGTTTGGTTTTTAACTGGAACTATTTTTTTCTCTTTTAGGTTACGATTTTTTTCGTTCCCTGTATCTCCTCCCGCCATGCATTTACCTCCTCCTAGCTAGGTTAGAGACTTAAATGTTACTAATTTGGGGTCTATTCCACGACACCTACCCTCATTTACTGGAGCATGTCGTCTGACTTATCCATTATGATACTATTTATAGGCCCTGGTTCCTAGGTAGAACATCCTCCACTTAACCTTTCGCTGATTGACTTTTGAATTGCCTCCCCTGCCAAAGAACATTCGGTGGGGCCTAGGTGGCGGATCTCCATAGTCATGCTGGGCCGGGATGACATCTCGAAAGATGCCAATGCACTTATGAAGGTTACAAATGAGGTTATTTGACAGCAGGCTGGCCTTTTCGACAGTGCTAACTCCCTGGGGAATGGTACCCTATCCTTAAATTCTACACAGGGTGATTTGACATCCCATCGACCTTCTCTTTCTACCATTAAGCCTTGTTTACCTCCCACTTTCACTGGTATTATCCCTAGTCTAACAGATTGTGCCAGTAAAATTACAAAGGTTTTCGTAGCTCATAGAGAGGCTAGTTTACACAGAGAGACAACTCCCCCTACATCACAAAAGAGGGAGTTTTATCCTGCAGGTCTCTCCCGTAGCTGACGACGACTGTGGAAACCAAATAAAGCATACAGAAAGATGGTTTTGGGGTCGGATGTGGGGCTCGAACATGAGGCTAGATTGGCTTTATGTGGTCTTGTTGGTAGGGTATCCTATTGTTATCTCTGCAATGTCACTTTACAGGATTGGGTTAATAGTCAATGGGTTCCCCTGTTAGGTTACACGCCAAAAATATTACACCTAACCAAGGGATGTTTGGGTTTCGTCTACAAATCCCCTGAAGAATTGTCCATTCTGTTGGAGAGTAGGTGGGTTATGGGGGGCAACAACCTCATGTTAAAGCGTTGCCGCATTGCTTTCAACCCGACTTCTGAGTACTTTTAGTTGTGCCATCTGTGGGTGATTCTACTGATCTTACCCATCCACCTCTGGAACGAAGCAGCACTCATGGCGATCATAAACTCTCTTGGCTATTTTATCTCTATGGATAGTCTTAACCTTACTGCTACGATTATAAAGGTGACGCGAGTCTTGGTCAAAATTGACATACATGGTGGGCTTCCAGAAGTATTAGAGATTGAATGGCGGGGTAGTAAGACACTACAACGACTTGATTGCCTATGCATTCCTTTTAGGTGTAGCATTTTCCATTGCATCGGTCACCTTCGACAAGACTGTAAAGGATGGGTTTCCATGGACAATTCAGAGGACACGGATCTGCAAGAGATTTTGTACAAATCTTCATCAGAGGCTACCCTTCCCAATGGAGGTCACCAGTCCAACATCGCCCTCAGAGAGTCTCTTGGGTAAGTTAAGGTCATACTACCCTATGATTTTTTCTACTTTAACTTGTTTGGAAAAAGAGACTCTTGATGCTTTTGGATGGTTAAAACAAAATACTTCTTTTGAGGGGAGGCCCTTGGTGTCGGCTTCGGTTTCTTTTGGGCCCATTGTCGGGTATTCTTTCTAGTAGGTGGAAAAGGAGCCCATTTTTGTACCTCTATCGGATGATGTCATCTAGGAAAATACCAGGAGTCCCGAACCTTTAGAGGTCTTAGGTCATATTGCTTCACTCTCAACTGATCTAGGTGAATCCTACCATCATTGTTCCACCTCCAAGTTTCCCTTTATCCCTTGCAGGAATCCTTCTACACTACCCAATTATCATGAATCGAAGGAAACTGATTCCTCATTAAACGAGGTATTAGATTCCCTGATACCTTACCTAAGAAACCACTCTGTTATTGTCCCTTTTCCTGTCTTTTTGGGGAACTCTATGTATAAATACTTGTCTCGAGATGGGGAAGCTAGTACTTCACGACCAATTGGTGTAGGTAATGGAAAGGAATTTTCTTGGTCACGTGGCCTGGGAATTGAGTACTCCCCCATAAAAATCTGTAATGATAGAAAAAAGTGTTCGACCTCCTCCTCCCAACAACCTGTTTCAATTTCTCCTTCCACTGATAGTGGGGCACTTAGAGCGGTGAAACCCCTTGCTCGAGTGAAGTAATGATTTATCTATCCCTAAATATTCGAGGTGTAGGGGGCTCCCTAAGAAGTTCCTATGTTCGATGACTATTGGATAAAACTTTCTCGGATATCTTATTTTTACGGGAAACTCTGGTCCCTGAACAAAAAGCTAGAACTTTCATGAGTGGCTTGCGCCCCTCATGGGTCACATGTGCTGTTAACTCGGTGGGGACCTCAGGTGGACTTTTGGTTTCTTGGGATCCAAACAAATTTAAATTGGTACCTTACCTCTCTGTTGGTGGCATTTTATTGATAGGGATCTGCATTGCAAGCAAGAGGAATCTTACATTATTAAACACATATGGCCCTTGTGTGGAGAGAAAAAAATTCTAGAACGTTGTGGCAGACAATGGTCTTCTCTCATACAAAAATTTGATCAATGCGAGAGATTTGAATTTTACAGTCTCACCTAGAGAAGTTTGGGGAGGATCTGCACAGGCGAGTCCCTTGTCAGAATATTCCGAAGCACTTTTTCAGACCAATCAGTTAATTGATGTCCAACCGGATAGAGTAGTCCCCACTTGGAGGAATGGGTGCATAGGGACCAACTCTATCGCCAAATGACTGGACAGATTTTACGTATCTGAAGAGCTCCTATATGGAGTTGGTTTATATCGTTCCTGGGTGGAATACCCCTATGTTTTCAATCACACTCTGATCCTTTTACAACTAAGATTGGGCCGACTTACAAACCTTATCCGTTTAAACTCAATTCATAGTGGCTTCAGGAAAAGGATTTCATATCCCTTGTACACAAGATCTGGATAGATCCACTGTACCTTTCTGAAGGAGGCAGGCATCATAGAATCATTTGGAAGCTAAAGGATCTAAAGAAACAAACAAAGCTTTGGATCAAGGAAAAAAATAGAAAAAACATTATAAAGCTGGAGAATTTGGAATTGGATATTAATGAATATCTCGTGCATCGGGCCGGTGGTGATTTTCTTACAATATAGACCAGAAACTAAGTATTATGAAACATGAAAAAAAAACATTACTAAAAGCAAATGAAGATCTGTGGAGGCAACACAACAGGGCTATATGGATACAGGGCAGAGACCAGAACACAAAGTTCTTTCATCAATACGCCTGTTATAGAAGAAACTGCAAACACATATGGGAGATTTTAGATTCCAATGGACTTTGTCATACATGTCAGGAGGATATAAATGCAGAGGTCGTGAAATGTTTCATTAATTTCTTCAAGGCACAAGAACTTCAATAAACAAGTGAACAATGCAGATTAGCTGGGCTTTTCTCCCGTCTGGTAAATCATGTTCAAAAGAAAGATCCCTTTTTCGGCCTGTTAACTTAGAAGAATTGAGGGAGGTTTTATTCATGTTTAAGAAAGATAAGAGTCCTGGGTCCGATGGTTGGACAATAGAGTTTTTCACTTTCTTTTTTGATCTAGTGGGAATCGACCTTTTAGAGATGGTTGAGGAATCTAGGATGAAGGGGCAGATAGCTAGCGGCCTCAATTCAACCTTTATAGCCCTCATCCCAAAATCAAATAATCTGACTACCGTCAATGATTTCAGACCCATTTTTGTTTGCAATCTTTGTTACAAGTTAATTTCAAAGATCATAGAAAATTGTATCAGACCTATCCTATCTAGATCCCTCTTTGCTCAACAAATCAACTTTCTAAAGGGCCAAGAAATACAAGACGCCATTGGCAATGCACATGAAATCCTTCACAACATTAAAAAGAAGAAATATAAGTCAATTATTTTGAAGCTGGATCTACAAAAAAGTGTATGACTGTATTGACTGGGATCTACTAAGAATGATCTTAATTCAAATTGGTTTTGGGTTACAATTCACCAACTGGATAATGAGATGTGTCTCTTCATCTTCCTTTGTTGTTTTAGTAAATGGTGAAGCTACAAATTTCTTCAGGAGCGACCACAGATTACGTCAGGGATGCCCTTTATCCCCTTTGCTATTCATTTTGGTATTGGAGGGTCTTAGCATACTACTTAAAGAAATCAAAGCGGTAGGGAAGATTACAGGCATAAGAGTTTCTAGAATGATTAAGATCCTTCATATTTTTTTTTTGGATGTCATTTTAATCATGAAAAACGCTTCTATTAATGAATGGATAGAAATCGATGGTATCATCAAATTCTTCTACAAAGCGTCAGGCTTAAAGGTAAATGAACAAAAATCAAATGTACTACACATAGCGTTATTGGAGGCAGACTTGGCCCTGTACAGGACTATTCTTCCATATAATTTTTCAAAGCTAGCTACAGGTTTTAGATATCTGGGTTTTTATTTGACTATTGGGCTACACAAAAGCATTGACTAGAACTGGTTTCTATCCAAGATGGAGAAAAAAATAGACCTCTGGTGTAATAGATGGTTATCATTGGGTGGACGTTTTATTTTGGTTAAATCTACTCTTGAAATTTTGCCTGTTTACTGGATGTTGTTGGCAACCATCCCGTGCACTATTTTAAACAAGATCAGGAATATAATGTTTAATTTCCTCTGTAGAGGAAACAAGGACCCTTCTCATTTCCAACTTTACAGATAGGACACTCTAGCAAAACCAAAAAGCTATGGAGGTTGGGGGTTCCGCAATATCTTTCACTTCAGTAAATCTTTAGCAACAAATACTTTCTGGAGGGTTCTAATGGGTGTAGGCATATGGCATGAAGTTATAAAATATAAATATTTACCATCTAGCACTATTATAAACTGGTTCAGATCGCCTAATTTCAACATGACCGCAATCTAAAAAATATGGGGCGACCTCTTAAAATCCATTCACTTGATCACACAGTGGCTTAGTTGGATTCCTGGTTCAGGACACCTTGTGGCTCTTGATAGAGAAAAGATCCTGGGATTGGATGATAGATCCATTCTCTACCCAGAACTTGTTTCTTTTTTAATACATAATAATATCTCAATTCTCTCACAGGCAAGGAACCTTGCTGAACAAGTTGGACCCTCGACCATTTGGTACAGGTATGGGGACCTTGGACTATCAGAATCGTTGGCAGCTGAATGAGAACGTTACCGCATGTCTCTCATCAAAGCAGGAGCCTCCATACATGATGGCGATGATACTTTAATGTGGATGGAAGGTGACCATTCAGGGTACCTCATTGCAAAAAATGTTTACTTGGCTCTTATCTCCACATAAGGATGCTCAGGTATTGATGGATGTGTTAGAATATAGAAGATTGTGCTCATTTTTCCATTGACAATACCCTTGTCACCCAACCATAGGCCGAAGCCACCCTCCGAGCACCTTGACCTTGACAGAGAAAATAATCCTGGTAGCAATCCAATATCCAAGAAAGGCTAATGCACCAAGCAAGAAGAGAAACCAAAGCTGTTCAGATAGTCCCACCCAGAAACTCGCACAACACCTTCCCCAGAAACTTGTGCACAAAACTGCCAACTGTAGTGCGCACAACTGGCTTTCTGCAATTCTGAGAATGTGAATAATGACAAATAGTGCCCTGTATTTATAGTAATATGGAAGACTTGCCTGGGACGACTTCTCCTTTTGGGTATTAATTAATTCATATTAATTATATTTCTGCAGCTGACATCTCGTCTAGGATTTCCTTTACTTATTTGCTTCCTTCTTGAATATTATAATCTCTTCATAGGTCACAATAGAGGTTCATACCTCCCGAAGATACCATAATATCAACACTCCCTCCTAGCTAGGGAGGTATGGTCTTGAGCACAAACAAACCATTCAACTGGTAGTATCACGAGCACCATCATTATTATCCAACTGGATAATCTCCTATGACAACTGGTACAATATCAACTGATAGAACACACCTGTGTTTATTTATGGTAGTACACAACTACTTAAACCATGACACACAATCACAACTAGTGGAACAAATCCACCACAGTAGTATATCTCTACTGTTTGGAGACAACTGGTACCATTCATCCGGTAGCATCAATATAGTTGTATAGACTATCTCATGAGCACCATCATCACCATCAATGTTATCAAGTGCATCATCTCTCGAAACCATACTCCATCTCAGTAATCAGACATGATGCTGGATAAGTCACTCACACCACAGAGTGATACAAGAGCAATTCTTCTAATCCTAGTAGAGTAAATGTTCTGAACCATTTTCCATCTGGGAAATCTTTGTCCTTTGCTCATCCATCTAGTTGATAATCATTTTCAAAACTATTGATGGTCTTCAAGGAAATCAGAACAAAATAGAGCACAATTGTGTCTATCCATAGTAGTACATAACTACAATCCAGTGGCACACTACCACACCAAGTAGAAAACAAGTACTTGATCAGTAACATATAGTCACAAACAGTGGAACACATCCACCATAGTAGTATACATCTAATGTCATATGGTCTTCATAACAATCATCTGATATCAACCTGCAAATAAACAATGTTATGATATAAACTGAATCATCTGGTCCAATCTTTCACTCACATCTGTGAGATCTGAAAGAATATTTTCCCTCAGTATAGAACACCAGCAATGGGCTATCTTCCCTATTCTTCTCAAACAAGGAAGAATGATTGTTCTGATTTATGATCCTGGACCATTCCTCACCCTGGGCCATTCCTCCAACACTAAACAAAGTGTAACTTGGAGAGAATGAATACACCCTAAGGAATGACTGTCCCTGATTTCTGAACTTGGACCAGTCCCCACACTGGGCCATTCTTCCTACACTAATCAAAGTGCACCTTGGAGAGAATGTATAAACCCTAAGGAATGACTATTCTTGATTGCTGAGCCTGGACCATTCCCCACCTTGGGCCATTCTTCCTACACTAATCAAAGTGCACCCTGGAGAGAATGTATAAACCCTAAGGAATGACTATCCCTGATTGCTGAGCCTGGACCATTCCCCACCCTGGGCCATTCTTCCTACATTAATCAAAGTGCACCCTGGAGAGAATGTACAAAACCTAAGGAATGAATGTCCGGACCATTTCCTCTGTTAACCACAAGAGGAAAGATTGTCCTGTATCAACCTCCAAAACATACCATTCCTCATGTTAACCACAATGAGAAATCATTGTCTGATGAGGCGGGCCAGTCTTCTTGAGTAACCCTCAAGAAGAAAGACTGCCCTAGACCACTCTCCATATTAACCACAATGGACAGTCATTGTCTATGATACATCAACAATCTAGACCATTTCCCATGTTAACCACAATGGGAAATCATTGTTCGTCAGAGATCTCAATTAACTTTCTGAACTGGAAAGGAAACTGCTCATCCTGGACCATTTTTAGAACTGAAAAATAATTTTCCATCAATCAATAATACATTAGTGCTCCCTCCCAACCTGGGAGTCATATCTTCCTTTTTCAATAAGGAAGTTGTCTCCAGGAGCTTCAGCTTGAGTACGCAAACTCTTTCATCTTGGACATAAGCTTTACAAAAATGTTTGCTTATCTGCTCTTCTGTGGAGATATGTATTGGAGAACCAGTTTCTCCTTTCTGGAATTCATCATAGATAATGTAATGCTTGATTTCAAATGTACTTCTGTCTGGAACACTGTTTTTCTCTAAAGGCTTCATGTAGCTCTAATCAATAGAGTATATCATTGTTGGAAAACTAGAACATATTCTTCTGTCATCATGAGATCTGATCTGCTAAGTGATCATCTTGATACAATATCTCTATTATAAAAAATAATCACCATGCTTCTGTTGTGCACTGGAGGTTCTTCACAGAGTTATCTTTTTCCATCTGCATACAAGGGTCTCTTTCTGGTATGCCTCAAGGTCTTGAGGTTGCTCTTCATACACTCTTAGTTCAATTGCATTCATCTGATGTAGAACTCCAACTCATGGATATTGTGAATGATATAATGACTCATGTAGAGGTATGTCTGGTTTACTCGAATGGGTAATGATCATAGTTTTCTCCCTCCATCTAGGAGAACCTATAGTTATGGATCTTGCAAAGCTTTTATTCATAAGTCTTGCATACACGGTTCTTCATCATGAATTTCAGTTCCTCTGCTTGATTTCTTTTTAGTGAGGTCATATCAGGATGGTAATCTTGTGATTCTTAATACAATGACTGGTTGTTCTAGCTTCTCTTTCTTTCTTGGAATCTTCATGTTCTTTCTTGTGTTTTTCTTTAGCTCTTGGGTTCATGGAGTTTCTTATAGATTCCATGCCCTAAAGATTATGTTTCTTTCTTTAATCATAGGATCACAGATGTGGATGGACAACCAGGGATACTTTAAGGCTTCTCTTCGAAGAAGACTTCTTCTAGGTCGAACTGAACACATATTTCTTTTCATGGATGTTACCATGGATATATACTTCATCATCTTCAATGGATCATAGGATTAGCTCCCTCCTAATCCTTGCTTCATGTATGAGTGCATATAATCGGCTCCCCCCGTCTAACAAATTCCACTCTTTCATCTGCATCTTTATTGTCTTCTGCAATATATAATTGGCTTTCTCTGTCCAACAGAGTCCACGCTTCCGTTTTATTGTCTTCTACAAAAACGTCATAAGTCTTTCTCCAATTTCCTCTTGATTGTTGACTTCTTTTTGTCTTTGCTTCTTCTAAGTCTCTTCATGATTGATTCTGATTTCGGCTTATCTTGTAATAGCTTCCACATGATTTGTTTGATGTATTTCATCCTCTGACTTGTATAATAATAGCAATCCTTATCTTGTTGTTCTTTCATAAGTATAGTTTTTCTTGGAACATATTATCTTATAAGAGATAGATATGTAAGATATGTACATAGACTATGCAAACAAGATATGTACGAGAAATAAGAGGAGTATTGTTACCTTTAGAAGAAGAAGTCTCTTACATCCTGCTTAGTCTTCTTTGTAGGTTCCTTTTCTTCGGCAACTGATGCTTCATGTGTCCCCTTCCTTTTATTTAGCTCAGGACAATGATTCTTGTAGTGACCATACTTTCGACAGTTGAAGCATTGTACTTCTGAAATATCTTTCTCTTGATTTGGCTTCCTCCTTGAGCCAAACTTCCTTTTGTTCCTGAATTTCTTGAATCTTGTTGTGAAGGCTTGGTCATCGTACTTCTTTTGGGGTTTCTCTTTTGCATTGATTCTTGATTCTTCTTGAGCACAGCGAGTCCAAAGTTCTTCAAATGTAGGATACTTCTTCCTTGTGTTCATGCTTGCAGTGAATGAATCCCACGTCTTGGGAAGACCATTGAGTACTATGTTTAACAATTCCTTCTTTGAAATGATCTCTTCAATAACTTGTAGTTGATCTTTTAACTGGGAGATCCTCACAAAGTATGATGCTATGCTATCATCATCATTCATCTTCATGTCAAAGAGCTCATTCTTCAGACTCATTATTTGTTCAATGTTTCTGACTAAGAAGAGGTTTGTTAGGGCATCGTACATCTTCTTCGATGAGTCAAGATGGGAGATGTAGGGTATCAAGTGGTCTTTTATAGAATCCACTATGATACTCATGGAATTGATGTCAACGTCTTTGAACTTCTCCATAGTTGCAACGTTTTGCGGTTCCTTCTCTTTTCCTTCTTCAAACTCTGGTTTCACGATCTTTCCTTTCACGATATCCAACACTTTAGTCTTGGCAAGGATGAGGTCAATTCTTGTCTTCCACGCTCTGAAGTTAGAAGCTCCATCTAACTTGTTTTTTGTCTTCATAGAGTAAGTCATGGTTGCTTTGACTTGGTCAACCCTAGATTTGACCGAAAATTCAAACTTCACGTCTTGGCTTTCTGAGAGTACCAAGAGATGCACTGGAATAGGGCGCACTGATATATCCAGAGATTAGGTCAATCTCTTCACTCAAGGTGCCTCAACAAGAGGATTAGGGTTTCTGCAACTGCACCTGCTAGTAACCCTAGCTGCAGTGTCTTGGAAGCTGCACCTGCTAGTAACCCTAGCTGCAGTGTCTTGGAAGTTGCTCCTGCTAGTAACCCTAGAGGAAGTTCCTTAGTGAGCTCAATATTCTAGCGGCTATGCTTCCTTCCAGTGTTTAGACTGAATGAAGGAGGTGTGGGCCCATAACTTGTTAGAATATAGAAGATTGTGCTTGTTTTTCCATTGACAATACCCTTGTCACCCAACCATAGGCCGAAGCCACCCTCTGAGCACCTTGAACTTGACAGAGAAAAGAATCCTGGTAGCAATCCAATAGCCAAGAGAGGCTAATGCACCAAGAAAGAAGAGAAACCAAAGCTGATCAGATAGTCCCACCCAAAAACTGGCACAACACCTTCCCTAGAAACTTGTGCAAAAAACTGCCAACTACAGTGCGCACAACTGGCTTTCTGCAATTATGAGAATGGTAATAATGAGAAATGGTGCCTTGTATTTATAGTAATCTAAAAAACTTTCCTGGGCCGACTTCTCCTTCTGGGTATTAATTAATTCATATTAATTATATTTTTGCAGCTGACATCTCGTCTAGGGTTTCCTTTACTTCTTTGCTTCCTTCCAGAATATTGTAATCTCGTCATAGGTCACAATAGAGGTTCATACCTCCCGAAGCTACCATAATATCAACAAGATGGAGGCATGGCTTATGGAAATGGGATATCCAACTTAAAATAAAATTATTCACTTGGTTGGGAAGAGGCTAAGCCATTCAAGCAGAAGTTGAGACAAATAAATCCCATGTTGTTACCTATCATGGAGAGAGAGGTGAAGAAGCTGCTGGATGCCCAAATCATTATCCCCTTGAGATACTCTGACTGGGTGGTCAATTTGGTCCCAGTGAGGAAGAAGAATGGAGAAATCAGACTCTGTGTCGATTTCAGGAACCCGAACAGGAGTTCAAGGAAGGACAATTATCCCCTGCCTAGCATGGAACATATATTGCAGAAGGTCACTGGCACATCCAGGATATCCATGATCGATGGTTTCTCAGGTTACAATCAGATATCGGTCTTTCCTGAAGACAGAGAAAAGACAGCCTTCACCACTCCATGGGGGACATTCATGTATGCTAAGATGCCTTTCGGACTGATGAATGAGGGAGCAACATTTCAGCGAGATATGGACATAGCCTTCATTGGGGAAAAGGATAAGTTTGTGGTGATTTACCTAGATGATATAACAGTCTTTTCCAAGACTGATAAAGAGCACTGTTACCACTTGAAGAAGGTTTAACAGAAGTGTCGGAGGTATGGCCTATCTTTAAACCCCAAGAAATCATTGTTTTCTATGCAAGAGGGAAAACTACTAGGCCATATAGTGTCAGCAGAGGGGGTGAGGATTGATCCTAGCGAGGTAGAAGCTCTTCAGACCCTGTCACTTCCCAAGTCTAAGAAGGAGGTACAAGCCTTTTTGGGGAAGATAAATTTTCTGAGGAGATTTGTTTCAAATTTTGCTGAGCCAGTGAAACAAATCACAACCATGCTCAGAAAGGGAAATGAAGTGAAATGGACTGTTGAACCTAGGGAGTCTTTTGTCCAAATAAAGAAGGCGTTGACTGAGGCTCCTGTGCTAATCAGTCCTGATTATTCTAAAGATTTCCTAATATTTTCTTTTGCTTCTTGTGATACAGTAGCAGCAGTCTTATTGCAGAAAAATGATCAAGGACAAGAGCAGCCTATTGCTTTCTTTAGCAAAGCATTGAGAGATGTTGAGCTCCGGTATGAGATCATGGAGAAGCAAGCCTATGCCTTGGTGAAAGCTCTCAAAGCTTTCAGAGTCTATGTTTTGCATTCAAGGATCACTGCATATGTCCCTTCATCTTCTGTGAAGGACATTCTTATATAGCCTGACATAGACGGAAGAAGAGGTAAATGGATCGCCAAGATCCTGGAGTTTGATCTAGAGATTAAGCCCACCAAGCTGATAAAGGGGAAAGGTTTAGCCAAGTTGTTGGCTGAATCCAATTGCAAAGCCTTGGGAATTAACTTCATCAATGGGTAGGCTGAGTCATCCAACAAGAGTTTCCAAATCACTGTACCACTAGTAGCATGCCCCTGGTACAAGGATATCTTGTATTTTCTGCAAGAATTGAGGCCGCCTGATGGGATGGAAAAAAGAAAAGAAAGAGCTTTAAAGCTCAAAGTTGTCACGTATTGCCTCATTGACCAAGCCTTGTATTGGAAAGACCCCCTGGGGGTATTACTAAGGTGTCTGGACCCACAGTAGGCCCAGAAGGTTATATTCAACTTCCATAGCGGTCTCTGTGGAGGTCATCATTTTTGGAAGACCACAGCTCACAAGATCCTCCGAGCTGGGTATTACTGGCCCACCTTATTTTCTGATGTCTACAGGGAGATCAGAGCTTGCATTAAATGCCAGAAATTCTCAGGGAAGCAGTAGCTCAAATCTCTGCCATTGAAACCTGTGGTGGTCTCAACACCCTTTCAGCAGTGGGGATTGGATTTCATCGGAGAAATTCACCCTCCCTCAAGCGGCCATCACAGATGGATTTTGACTGCAACCGACTACTTCACCAAATGGATAGAAGTTGTCCCTACTAGAATCACTTCTCACAAAGTGATCATCAGCTTCCTAGAAGACATCATAGCTAGATTTGGCTGCCTTAACAGAATCTTCACCGATAATGCCTCTCCTTTTCGGTCTGAGCCTCTGGTCAAATTCTATGAACATTTCCAGATTGCACTGATCCACTCCACTCCCTACTATCCTCAAGGAAACGGACTGGTAGAGTCCTCCAATAAAACCCTAATCAAGCTTATCAAGAAGCTACTGGAGGACAATAAAAGGGCTTAGGACTCAAAGCTCAAATTTTCTCTTTGGGATGATCGGGTGAGAACAAAGAAATCCCTGGGCATCTCTCCCTTTCAACTTGTTTATGGAATAGAGGTCGTCTTCCCCACTCAGCTTGCATTACTTGTAGCCAATATCCTCCAGGAATTTGAAGGAGAACCTAACCATGTGCTCAGAAGAATTCATCAGATGGTGGAGGTATAGAAGATCAGAGAGCAGGTCATGGACAGAGCCTACAATCATCAGCAGAAGATCAAGCAGGCTTTTGACAGGAAGAGCAAAAAGAAGGGATTTGATCGGGGTGATCTGGTGCTCAAATGGGATGCACCCAGGCATGAAAAGGGCAAACACAGTAAATTTGATGCCCTCTGGTTCGGGCCTTTCAAGATCCTTGAAGTATTTTCAAACAACACTTACAGGTTGCAGGATCTGGAAGGCAAAGAAGTGTTCAGCAGCCCAGTAAATGGG
>JASDQU010688411.1:47905-75649 GCA_032191745.1 Picea mariana
ATGAGTGTTGGAATGGAGCTAGGATGGTGATGGCGAGAGGAAGTGGCATTTAAATGGTATGTCACCTATCCCTCTTTAGTTAGTAAATTCAATATATAAACCTTAAGGAAAGCGTCATGTTCTGGTGTGTTTTGTTCTATATATAGGTGGATCTAGGGAGATCAGTTAGTGTCCACACCTACCAATTTATCCTATAACACTAAGTGCCTATGTTTTGACTAATCCCTTTATATGTAGAGGGAATGTAAGTGTGGTACAGATTACAATATGCATGGAATCAATTTTAAGAAGGCTATGGGCCCTCCACAGATCACAAAAAGCTTACAATGTGTATTTTTTTGCATAGGTGTGTGCGTCTCAGAATAGACAGAGGTACTTTGAGCGCCAATGCGCGAACTAAAAGAGACTTATGGGCGCAGGTGCGCAGAAGGCGCTGAGTAATACAGTGGTTTTGGTGCACGTGCGCACGATGCGCAACTGTGGACCAATAAAACTGCGCACACCTGTCACATGGACGTGAAGAAAATTCCAGATGGAATTCTCTTAACTCGTCTTTGAATTTGATGTTTTGCAGGTCGTCTTAGGCCGTTTATGGTACCTGCAGGTTAAATAAACAGAAAGAAGAGCTAAAATAACCCAAATGGGGTAGGAAATTGATACCTTTCCCCAGTGGAGTCACCAATCTGTTGCACCTCTTTTGTCACCTAAATGAGCAAAATAATGGTGCTTACAAGCCCAATTGGGTCATCTATTCAAGACAGCAGTAAAGAAAAGGGTTAGAAAGATAAAGCGTAAAATATAGGCAAAGAATTAAACTAAGAATGATAAAAACAATTAAACTATAGTGCATAAGAACATAAGGACAAGGAAAAAACAAGACTCATGCCACCAATGGAAAGAATTGTATTAGTGGAAAGAAAACACCAAGAAGAAATAGAGACTTTAGGTCCCCTCTTCCTTCAAGGGAGGGCTCTTGAACCCCCAAATATTGAGCTCTTCTTACAAATGAGAAACTAGGATGAAATGGTGAAGAGAATCTAAAGCACATTCATTCTAGAGGTGATATGAATGGCTAAGTGTAATGGTTCTAGCATACTCTTGATGAGGAAAGAGGATACTCTAAGAGAATACCAGCATCATAACAATATAAATGAATTCCTTGAAAATGTAATGCACCCATGGCTTCCTTTTATAGCATAACTTTGAGTCATTATTCAACCAGCTTTTAGTGTGAACAAGGGGCTATTTAGGGCACCTTTAGGTCTTTGACCAGCCACCCAACCGGATTCAGATGAGATTTGGATGTCAAATCGACTTGGAAGTTGAACCAGAAATGGGTGGGAGGCCGACCAATATCATAAATGCGTCGTTCTGAGTTGTGTGCGTCTTTTTGCGTCCATGGTCGTGCATCAGGCGCATGTGCACTTTTCCGGCATTTTCGACTAGCGCACGTGTGCACGCTTCCTGTATATCCTTAGTGCATGCTGATTTTATAACTGGTTGTATAGTTTTGGACCTTTTGGAAATTCATTTTTGGTGATTTTTGGTCCATGGGTGAACTAATAGCTGTTTGAAGATGTTGGATTCATGTAACCATTTGCGGACAAAATTTGAGTGATAACACATATGATGGACTTCTCATCCATTGGCTACCAAAATGGCAAGTGCCAAATGTATGGAATCCATATTCGCTACTATAGTGAAGGTCTCATCATAGTCAATGCCATGCACCTTCTGAAATCCTTTGGAAACTAGCCTGGATTTGTATCTACTAATTTTTCCATCTGTTGCGCTCTTCGTCCTGTAGACCCATCTGCACCTGAAAATTTTCCTTCGTGAAGGAAGGGGAACAAGATCCCATGTCTAGTTCTTGAGGAGGGATTTTTACTCCTCCTACATGGTGGATTCCCAAAATGGATTTCCAGCAGCCTCGCTATAAGACTGTGGATATGAAGACTGAACCAAGAAAATATTCTTGGGTGGAAACGGTTCAGTGGAAGTGAGTGCAAGAGGAGGCTCCTCTAAATCAGATCGAGTCCTCCTAGTATCAACTGGATCCCCAACAAGATCCCCTGCATCCTGAAGAGTAGTTTGGGCCCACTCAGGCCTTGGATATGGCTCTACATCTGCATATGGATGCACTGACTCTTCATATGAATGTATTTACTATGTATATAGATCATCTGAATCCTCTGAATCAAAAATATCGTCTGAAGAAGCATTGGTATGTGCATGAAAATCATTTATGGCAAGTGGAAGAAAAAAAATGTCTGCATGCAGTTGTTGAGATACATGCCAGACACTTTCCTCGAATTGGACACTATGCTCAATAATGATTCGATCCAAGGAAATATCAATGATTCTATATCCCTTCACACCGTCAGGGTATCCAACAAAGATACACTATGTGCTCTCTGGATCAAGTGCCTTCCTCTTCTTAGCGGGAATCTTGGCCCATGCACATGAACCGAAAATACAAAAGTGGGTCACTTCTGGTTTGAGGCCGCTCCAAGACTCGTAGGGGGTTTTATCCTTCACATATCTATGGGGAGATATGTTTTATATTTAGGTTTCACAATTAAGTACGTCGGCCCATAATCTCTGTGGAAGTGACTTTGCATGTAGCATGCAAGATGCCATCTCTTTTAGAGATCTATTTTTCCACTCAGCAACTTTGTTTTTTTGCGGAGTATAGGGAACCGTATGCTTCAACTAAATCCTTGCCTCATGACATATATTTTGTGTCTCATAATTGACATACTCTCCCCCATTATCTTTCTGGAGGACTTTGATTTTATTTCCTAACCATGTCTTAACAAGGGCTTTGAAATATTTGAGGTGATGAAAGACCTCTGATTTTTGCCTGAGAAAGAAAATCCATGTGAAGTGTGAGAAATCATTAAAAAAAATGAGCACGTACCTTTCTTTACTGATTGATGAATGTGGAAAAGGGCCCATGAGGTCACTATGGATCGGATCTAAAGGAGAGGAAGCCTTATGTGTCTTTCCTTTGTTGAATTTCTCTTGAGGGTGTTTTCCAAGAACACATCCCTCACAAATTCCTTTGGAGAAGTGGATGTTGGGTAGACCATCAACCATTCCTTGCTTGCTAAGTTGTTGCATATATATGAAATTTAAATTCTCGAACCTTTCGTGCCATATCCTATTTCTTTCATCAACATGGGTAAGCAGTAATGCAGAATCTGGTTCAATAAATTCAGAAAATGTGTAGAGTCTAGATTGATGATTTACCTCACCGGTAGCAACCCTAGAATTGGTTTGCATGTCATAGATATCCACTGCATCAGGTGTGAATATGACTCTCTTTCCATTTCCATAGTTTTTCATCTGATACATGGAGATATGATTGATGGAAAGTTTGGGAACATGTAGCACATTCTCAAAGCTTTCGTTTGTGAGTTCAATCCTTCCTTTGTCAGTGACCTCGACTAGAGAGTTATCCCTCATAAGAATAGGAGGGCCTTTGCATGCATCCAATGGAGAATGGACTTCTTTTGTGGCATCCATGTGGTGTGATGCTCCTAAATATATGATCCAATCATCGGAATAGGAGTTGATGGCAATCAATGCATGGCTAGAATTGCCTTTCTTATGATTCTGATCTTCTATATTCTTCTTCTTGGAACCCTTGGGGATGTGATCTCCAAGGTTGTTTTGCTGAAGTATTTGGGTCATTAGATATATATATTTCTGCATATATGCAGATTCTGGATGGAATCCTTTATGGAAGTAACTGCATTTCTCCCCTTTTGTTCCCTTTCGACCTTTGGATCCGAAGGCATTGTTGAAGGGTTTTGAGTACCCTTCCTTATTTGGATTTTCATGTTCTTTCATTTTGTCTTTGTCTTTAGATTTATGATATTGATGACCGCTACCATCTTGCACAGTAAGTGCATGCGCCTTTGATTTTTCCCATATTGATGAGCTTGTTCTGCTCTTGTGTCAAAGACTCGATAAATGCCTCAAGAGAGGGCATCATCCAGGTGGATCTATAGGCGAACCTAACTGAATGAAATGTGGATACAAACACTAAGTATTCTGGACCAAGTTTGGATAGAATTGTGAGAACCATTTGTTTCTCCTCCTTAGATTTAAAAAACCCCACAAGCCTTAAGTTGCGATGGAAAATCATTATATTTGGTAAATAAATATAGGAGATTGTCGAAGGTTTTTGGATCCAATGTGAGAAATTCCACCTCTATCATCTGTCCCCTCATCTCGTCCTATTTTCCAAAAATCCCTTCCATGGTAGTCTAGTCTTCATTGGGATTTTTACAGGAGGATATGTGAAAGAGGTGAGGTGTTTAGGAGAAATGAGACTGCAAATTAATGTTCCAAACACTTTGTCCATTCGATTTAGATAATTGGATTTTTCTATGGTTGATGTTGGTTATGACTCTGTGTTCATGGTTAACCGGTATAATCCTTCACCTCGAAGATGCATGATCATCTTCTCCTTCCATGCAAAGAAATTTTACGATGTAAGAATGAATTCTTTTGGAAATTCCATTTTTTTCGTTGTCTTCAATCTTCGGTACCTACAAAAATAATCTGGTGTGTCTTTTCCCTAACAGTCTGTCAGCTTTGATACCATGTAAATGTGTTGAACATGCACAAAATAGATCTAGCTAGAAATTGACATACACAGTTTAAGAGAAAATATGAGAAAAGAGAAGTAGGAGAGAAAGAATGGAAGAATTCTCATTAACAAAATGAATGAATGATAATTTACACATGATATACTTTGTATAACTCAACCAATGGGAAATGGAGGAGAAGCCAATGCACCATATTGGTGGTCTAGAGTGATCTGGACACACACCAATAGTTACGGGAGTAAATTGCCACCTAGTCTAGTCTCTCAGGAAGTTATGAGAGTGAACTGCCACCTAGCTAAGTTAACTAGTCTATCATTCTTTGGTTCATAGATTGAAACATAATGAAGTGAGGAGGAGATTAGGGAATCATGAGTAATGTGCTAGTCTGGTGATGATCTGGACAATGTGCATTAGTTGGTGATGATCCCAATGTTGCATGGTGATAATCCCATTGTAGCATCTAGACTCCACTCAACTAATCAAACTGAGGTGAAAACTGAAGAGAATGTTCTCCTAAAGGAATATTCTTCCCTAAACTTTAGGATATTGGATATTGACGAATAAACATAGGGAAAAACTTAGGAAAAATAAATCCTAGGTGTGTGTGAAGTACTCCAACACAAAATAAGCACATCAACACAAAATATCACCTGATTCGATATCATGTAGAGGCCAAGACTATTCACTTGAGAGATTGTTCCAAAAATGAGAAAATTGCAAGCATCTTCACCAAAGCGCTTGGAAGAGAAAATTTTGAAAAGTTCAGCATGATGCTTGGACTCACGAACACCCCTTCATATTAAGGGGGGGAATGTTGAATACCTAATCCTCATGTTATGGTAATTTGTAAATAAAATTGTAAATAGTAGAAATGTGAAGAGTCATAGATAGTAGGAAGAGTTACTCGGAAGGTGAAGACCAATAATCATTTGAATGTATATTAAAGATTCATGTTAATGAATATTATCAAGTGTGGAGTTAGATTTTCTGCTCATACCTAACCTGTCAAATGTGAAACAAATATGAACTAAAAACTTATTATATACTAAACACTAAAAATCATACAATTAAAACTTTATGTTTATATCTCAATTACAATGTTTTATTCCCATTTACATAATCAATATAATTCACTAACCTTAAATTATATTATTGCAATTTAGTTAAAATTTATTACTAACTAAATAAAAACTAATTGGTATAATTCATTTTTCTTTTATTTTTAAAATATATATTATTATAATTTAAAATATCTCTATAAAATTACAACTTAACTTAATGTTGTATCTTAATCACAATGCATTTTCTTTTTTCACAATTAACCAAATTCACTTTTTTTTAATGCATTTTCTTTTTTCACAATTAACCAAATTCAATTTTTTTAATGGTTATATTTAAATCACAATATGTTCACTTTCTTTTTTACAATTAACAAAATCCACTTTTCTTAAGCTTATATCGAAATCACAATACATTCACTTTTTCTTTTACAATTAACAAACAAAATAGGATATGGCACGAAAATACAACAAGCAATTCTCCACAAGTTTAATGAATAAAAAGTTTGAAGGAGTTTGTAAAGAAGTTATGGCATTGACATCATGGTGACAAACCTGGAGGATATTAAGCAAAAAACAGTGGCAACAACATAACTTTTTTTTAGGAGTATGAAGGTACCCCTTCCAACCTCATCTTGATATCAACATCTTGATATTAGGCATGTGTGTTCATGGGTTAGCAACACATGTTTTGTTTTGGGTTGTTTTACAAATGCAAACTAGGATTCCCTATTTTGTTATGTCAATGGTCTTTTATGTTGGTTTTAGTAGTTGTCTGGGCCATTATACTACCAAGGTTTTGGATGTAAACAACTTTTCCTTGCAATCTCACAAGAAAAGAACTGTTATTTTGACTCATTATGGCCCTAGTTTCCCTAGAGGCAAGCCACAATTAACCTTGACTATATTTTATTTTGTACTCTATTAATATAAATTTCAGCTAGCTTACCAAAAGTAAAAAATATTTGAAAATCAAAATTAATAAGATTTGAGCTTGGATCATTAACATAATGAGATTATTTCATAGTACAATCCATTATAACACAATTTAGAACAAATTTAATCAATTAGGGATCAAAATTGAATACTTCATTTCCTTTGGAGAACCCTTCAATCTTTCATGGAAGGGAATTAAATTATTTTCCTTACAAAAGAAATTTAAAATAAAAATGATTTGACAAAATCATTCCATATCTTTACAAACGAAGGGAATACACTCTTACAACGTCTCAATATTAACTTCCTAGGAATCAAATACTTTCAACTAGAAAACTTGGTAGATTGTATGTGGTATTGGTAGTTTTAACTCCTTAATAAATCACTTTACCTTATATTTCTATGATTATATATTAGTGCACTTGTTGCCATTAATTTCAATGTTAATTTTCATAGATAATCACACTAATGTACATCACATTAATTGTAAAACTTAACCAAGAGGCTTTGCCAACCATAATACTTCATAAAAAAAAATTGTGCATTTTTCTTATTAGTGGAGGAGTTGTCTTATTAATCAAAATCATGTGGGAGATGACAATGACAAACTGTTTTAAAGAAAGTCATTATTTGATTGTTACAACATTATTAGTAAACTTGTCAAATAAGGGTTTATTGAGTCTTTCTAACTTAATATGTTTTGAGTGGTTGAAAGTGTTACCCCCCAAGGGGTGACAACTTCATAGGCACCCTTACAAGGGTGTTATGTTGTTGATTGCACGAGCTTTGTTGCTCATATTATCCAAATTTAGACACTTCCTCTCATTTTCTTCTTTAGATGTATGATTGTGATAGTTCAACTATGGTATATATGATCCTCCCCCTCACTTCTCAGATGACAGATGCATTATGGATGGTATATTATGATTTTACCATGATCTATTTGATATTCAATGCATTGGTGGTTTATTTGGATATGATGATATAATTTATTGATTCATCATGAAAGTGATAAACACTAAAATGAAATCCGATAACACTTCATAACATTCATAGTTTTAGTGTTTGCCTCGTCGTACCTTGGGGGCCAATAGTTTTTCTTTATAAGTGTTTTCATTTCTCGGGTCAATGTATTCTACTAGGATGCTAGCCAAGGTAGTACTTTCTACATCCCAACCATACTTTACACTTTTCACATTCCCTATTTCACCCCTATTCTATCCATAAAAGTCTATAAAGATCATGTATGACTTATCAAATGTCACCAAAAAGGTCTAATAAATAAATCCTAACTTAATAAAGCCAAAAAACGCTAGAGGTGAAGAACAATAAAGTGAAAAGCCAAAAATATTAAAGCTTGAGAAATGCCACATTGTTATGAGGTCAATGCCCCTATTCCCTAGCGTGTCTATGGATATCTAAATAAAAAAGGGACTTGTTCAATAAATGAATGCATAAAAAAAAGACAAAAACGGGTAGTAAAAAACAATGTCGAGGATAGAAAACTCAATGCTAAAGCTCCCTCTGAAAGGTTCTTATATAAAATCCTAGTGCATGAAAGCTAGTTGAATAAAATCAAAAGAACTATGCAACATATTAAATTGCTTTGAGAGTCATCACATGAATTTTTCCCTTTCCATAATTATTCATCACATCACCTACCTTTTACCTAGAGATTTAGGAAATACTCATTGTATTAGGACTTGTCACATGCATAAGGGTTAATGTTATTCCCTTTTAGTAAAACTTAAAAAATTATTAAAGTTAACCCTTATTATTATGTTATGACGATGTTTATATTTTTTTTCAAATTAATTTATAATTTTGAAAAACAAATAAAATTTAAACTTAGATTATTAATATAATAACATTTTTTAGAACACAATTCATTATAACACAATTTAATTAATTAAAATCACAATTGAATATTTCATTGTCTTTCCAAACCCCTTAAACCTTTCATTAAAAAAATATTAAATTATTTTATTTGTAAAAAATATACAATAAAAATAATTTGTCGATAGAACATATACTCTTACAACATGTCAACATTAACATTTTAGAAATCAAATATTATTAACTAAAAAACTTGATAGTTTGTATATATTATTTCTAGTGTTAGTTATCAAATCACTTTACCTTAGATTCTTACGGCTATACATTAATACACTTGTTGCCATTAATCTCAAAGTACACTTCTTATCAAATCACATTACCTTAAATTTTCATGACTATACATTGGTACACTTGTTACCACCAATCTAAATATTAATTATCATATATAATCATACTAAATTGTAAAACTTAATATACTAAATTAATTGTAAAACTTGGTCAAGAGGCTTTGCTAACCATAATATTTCATAAAAACTTGTTTTTTTCTTATTAGTGAAGGAGTTGTGTCTTATTATTCAAAATCATGTAAGTACAACAATAAACTATTTTGAAGAAAAACATTATTTGATTGTTACAACATTATTAGAAGAAGACTTGTGAAGGGATTATTGTGTCTTTCTAATTTCATGTTTGGAGTGGTTGAAAGGCTATTAATATGCATGGAAATTTGTCATAAAAGAAAAAAAATGAATTATGATAGTATAATTGGTTTTATAAATATAATATAATATAACATTTATGATATTATATAACCCTTAACGAATGAAACTATCTTAGAGATTTTCTGATTTCACCTTTGTTTCTTATTAGTGAAGGAGTTGTGTCTTATTATTCAAAATCATGTGATAAAGTACAACAATAAACTATTTTGAAGAAAATCATTATTTGATTGTTACAACATTATTAGAAGACTTGTGAAGGGATTATTGTGTCTTTCTAATTTCATGTTTGGAGTGGTTCAAAGGTTATTAATATGCATGGAAATTTGTCTTGAAAGGAAAAAAAAATGAACTATGATAGTATAGTTGGTTTTATAAATATAACATTTATGATATTATATAACCCTTGACGAATGAAACTATCTTAGAGATTCTCTTATTTCACCTTTGGATATTAATTCTTTCCTTCAATTTTTTAAATGTAATTGTTGAAAATGAGTTGTAGTCCTTAAAATTTATAATCTTTAAGGAATGATAAAGAAGTGTTCCAAAAGAATACACTACTCTTTCAAGTAATTGTGTTTTGAGAAACAACAAAAATATGCTATAGGGAAGGTCGTAAGAGGAAAATCCTCTTTCAAGCGAGTGTTTTCTTTTGACTATTTGTTTTAGCAAAATTGTGTCTTAGCAATTTTTTTTCAATAACCGAAACATAATTTGTATTCATTCAAAAAAGGTTGCATTGAAGTTGCCATCATATTACATCAAGTTGATTCATTTAACCTTCAACAAGATTTAATAGTTTATGATTGTCGAGGTTTAACAACCCCAATTCAAAACCTACTAGCATGGTTTTCCAGTTATCCAAAAAGGTCACATTCCAAGATTTCTTACATGAATATATTCACACAAATTTCTTACATAATAATAGACAAAAAAAAATGCATGATTATGTTGGATTGTGGGTCTGACTTCTTGTCACCATTGGTTGGGTTGTCGATGGCTATTTCTTCTTCTTTCCTGTTACCATCCAAACTTTTTTTGCATTTGTTGAAGTCCATGCTATTTCAACCTTTTCTAATGTGTCTTGATCTGACGGTTCTATGTTTTCTTTTCCTAGTGCCTCGACTTCTTCAACCTGATCTTCCCAACTTGTCGATGGTCATGGAATTAGTTGAATTTGTGTTCCCTACCTCAAATCAAGATAGACCAAGGGAATATTAGATTCCTTTATTATTGATTCATGTGGTACCGCATTTTTCTTTTTTTATACTTCTCGGTCCAGATCTGGGGGAATAATAGTTTCTTCCTTCACTTGTTCCTGTGGTTCCACATCTTGCTTAGTAGTAGGGATGTCCCTATTTTTTGGCTCATCCACAGGCAAGTTTGAGTCATCTGCCTCATCCTTTCAAATCATTGGGTGTCCTAGATTGGCACCAACCCATCAGGTTGAATTATGTTGTTGCTTTCTAGCTTGCCTAGACCTTTTCGGGAAATGTGCTACCACATGTCCTATTTCAAAATAGACTCTGCAGTGAAAAGAGACATTTTCATAATCCAACTTTTTATACCAGGAGTAGTTTTCACCTATCAAGTTTATTTCAAATGGAAACCCTTCAATTGAATTTCATTTCAACGTAGATTCGGGCATATGTAGTGATATTATATTCATTTGTTTCCTTGCTTATGAAGTGGAATTTTCCAAGGGAATTTCCAATGTCTTGAAGGGAGTATAAACCCCAAAGATGCAGAGGAAGTTTAGGAATTCTAACCCAAACTAGAAATGAGGACAATGAATATGGCAATGGGTCGAAGGAAGGGGTGCAATGTTTCATGCAATGTTTTAAAGTCTTCATCTTTTAATGTAGAGATCTAGGACAGTAAGACTCGATTTTTTCGATTGACAAGGCGCAACCAAAGACCATTGAATCGACAAACAAGTGTAGTTTTGTTATAATGGGCTTCCATAGAGACAACATTTTTCCCTAAAAAAGTAGAAATAGTTGGAGCCTCTTGAACCATTATATGAGTAAAAGAACTTAAGGAATTTTACAAAGTATATCTAAAATAATCTGTACCCAGCGTTTCATTGGAGGGACCAAGATATGATCTAGCTCCCATGGAATTCACATGAACTCTAGGAATCTCAGGGGATGTGACCAACACTGAGGTGTAACCACTATAAAGAGAGGTGTGCCTCCATTGTTGGAATATTGGTTCCCATGGATCTAGGTAAACTAGAGGAGGAGGGTGTCTTTGAAACAAACTTGGCCATTGCCATGCAAAGAAAAGATCCACCACAGAGGGATTCGCTCAGAATCACATGAATCGAGGATGGAGGCATGGAAATAGTTCTTGGAGAAGAGGGGAAAGCCATGTGAGGATGGATCTGAGCCTAGGGAGGATTTCCCACATGACTAGGGAAAAACCCTAGCCACCAAGGCCTGATTCATTCTACAATGTCCAAACCTTGTCTTCTAAGTGAGAAATTAAATTTGAAGGACATGGGGGTGGGATTTGATCCACTTATGTGTGCATGGGTCACGAGACTATATTTAATATAATCCATTTGGGTACAACCACACTTTCGACCACTACCTCAAGGTGACCCCATGGCTCTAGGAAAAGTCCTCATGAGAATTGAAACTTTCCCAACGGTGAAAAGCTCGCCGTTTTTCATCATTATATCCAACCCCTTTGAGTGTGCCTTGTCATATTTTACAAGTAGAGTTGTAATTCATTCTTCAAAATAAAAGTTTAGGGAGCTTCTAATTTGTAAGGTGTGAATTGAATTCTTTGTCTATGTCATTGGAACCAGTGTGAGAATTATGAATCTATTTTTTATTATGGTAATAGAAACATAATTGTAAGAAGAAAAATGACCTCTCTTCTAGAAAAAGTTTTCATGTTTTTCAACAAGAAGAAATTAATTATCCATTATATTTTTAAAACAAAAAAATAATATAAAAACCTCCTTAATCTTCCCTTTGACTTCCTTGATGTTAATGAGTACAAATAATATTGTATAAAAGGACAGGGCAATCTATTCAAACCTCAAATCGTGAAATCTTTTAGAATATTTTTTTAAAAACACATAATAGTTAATAATAATAAATGTTTCCACGTTATTTCTAAAAATGTTCACTTAAATCTATTAAATTTTGGTAGTGAAATAAAATATTTATTCTTAATTATGTTAGATTTAATTTTTTTTATTTGAGTATAAAATATATTCTTCAAGAATTGAATGTTTGTCTACAAGATTCAAGAAGACAATATTAACTATATTTCAATATTTATTTGTAAATTGTTTGATTAGAAGAATACCACTATGTTTCAATAGTTATTTAGGAATTGTTTGATTGGAAGAATACCATTCTCCTATAATCTTTACACTAGACAAATGTTAAATTATGCACAAACCACTATCACATATATTCAACTTGTTTTTATAACGATATTTTAAGATAGAAACCACCATCGCATATATTCAACTTGTTTTTATAACGATATTTTAAAATAGAAAGTATATTTTGTTTATACTCAATAATAAGGAATTTATATTAAAGTGGGTCGTCAAATTCCCAAATGAACTCAAAGGGTTCAACCTTTTCAATTTTAACCTCGAGTTCATTCTTTACAAGCGTTGTTGTCACCTTGGTTTTGACCTCGGAAAGAATTTCAACAACAATTTGGGTTCCCAAAACAAACCCTCATTGTGTACTAGTCTCAGCTAACTCTGTGGTACGGGGAAAGTAAAGAAGAAACCTTCTAAACTTATCCTTCCTCTTCCCAGACATGTTTATTAATGAGAGTAAAAAAATGCACTATGCAATGAAAAAATAGAATTGAATATTGGGTTCCAATCCCACGATTTTAGTAATGCATTTACAAATCCAAAATTAAGAAAAAAACTATGAACAAGTGGTGTTCCTGAACAATGGCACCAAAAAGTGACAACTACCACTAATGCATAGGATTGATGAGCCTGAGATTGACTAGAGCCTACTTTACTTTATCGAGTCAGAAGCCTAAAATTTCAAAATGCCTACATTACATGTAAATTCACAAAGCTTTTAATTACTAGGTTTATTAAGGTGCTAAATAATGTTTTTTTGTTCTCTTATTCATTTAGTTTATTATGTCATATAACAATTCATGAAAGTGTAGATGAATCACCCTACACCAAACTTCGAGCTTGTATACCTTGATTCATTAGACTCACCTATAAGAATAACTAACCATTAGTTAATCTAAGCTATGCAAATTAGTCAGTTGCAACAAACTCTAAGATTGCATACCTTGATTCATCAAACTCACCCACGAGACTAACTAACCATTAATTAGTCTAAACTCTAGAGATAGTTAAACTTAAGTAACCAAAGGGATACTAAATTTTGGCTTCATAGAATTGCTCCAAATAAATTCAAGATACCAAATTAACCTAGGAATCCTTGAGAAATTCAAATGAGAGTAACTCAAGAGATACTACTATGTGGCTTAGTGGAATCGATCCAAATAAATCAAGAGTAATTAAAATAAACCTAAATCCTTCTAACCATTCCATTAGACGTAACCCACGTGCTATTATTTAATGGCTTGTTGAATCTATCAATTAGATTCTATCTTGCAGAAATAAATAAAATACAAGAAATGAAATAACAAGAAAGCGTCGAAGCATTGAAACTAAATCACTACTCTACTTGTGCTATTCAAACCAATAAATGAACTTTTCAAAAATCACAATGCTAAAAGAAAGAAATAAAATGAATACTAAAATATTGAAAATATTGAGACCATCAACAATTGCACACTGCAAGAGTGGGTCCTTACTCTATAGGTCACTGGATAATCCCCTAAAAACTAACTCAATAATAAGGAAACTCAATAACTGCAATTTAGAAGATCAATTGTTTAAATTTCCTTTGACAAACCCAAATACTTCTCAAGTATGTTTAATTATATAATTTTTCAAAAAACATTCTTGGGTGGTTGCCTCGTCTTTAGGAAAAATAACTAATATTGATAAAAAATGTTTTCCTATATTTGGGAGGATTTCATTTACAAATGGGTAGAGGAAAATGTGGAGAGATTTCCTTCTCAAAAAGTGGGTAGCAATCAAACAATTATGTGGTAGTTCAAGTGCTTCCTAAATTTGTTGTCGTGGATCCTGAAAGTGTGTGTTGTCATGATCTTGAAGGAACATATGTGCAAAATCTTGACGATTTGGATTTTATGAGCAGAACGAAAATGAATACAGATTATTATTATTCTTAACACAAAGACACAAGAATAGAAGAGATACATAACAGAGATATAGTAAAACTGGTTTCTATTCGATAAGAAAATGTGATGAAACGGTAAAATGCAGCGAACAACAAGCTTGCTAAAATGGTGGCGGCTTATCTCTGAGAAGAGATGTGATGGTTGTGCTCATTCACAAGAAGATGGTTACAATGAGGCTCTCCAAGACTTTTTACAATAAACAGGAATGTCAAAACCCTAGACATCCAAAAACCTAACCCTAGGATATGAAGCGCCAAAAGTCATGTGGGCCTCGGTGGGGTAAGCTAGTACATCAACTTCTCGAGGTCATAATTTTTGCATACGACCTTTGTTTTAGGCGCACGATAGCTCATTGGAAAGGTATATCAGAGGAATACACATGTCGTCGTCATAATTTAACTTCGTCTGCATTTTGATTGTGGCGAGCCCTAAAAATGTTGTTTAGGGCCTCAAAACGACCCCGAAAGTCAGGGACCCGAAAACTGGGAAAAAACTGTCAAACTGGAAAACTTCCAAAATGAGCCAATAGGAATAGGTGGGAGGCCATCGACATCCATCTGGATCAATCCACCCCCCTTAGGAAGCAATGGTCTCCATTGTGTTGAGTGCCCCCATCAAATGAGGAAATGTGTTGAATTTGGCCCCGGGTGAGCCACTTGCCTTGGTGCAAGAGTTGCCCTGCTTTGACAACTCGATAAAGTTGGATCCTTTGCTGGCGAGTGTCCTTGACCTATGTGTCCACAATCTGATCATTGGATGCATGTTGCATGCAATCAGGGTTGATCTTTGTTGGTGTCAATTGTTTTGCTATCTCTGAGGTGTCCAATAATGGTGGGAAGTATGGCCAAAGGAGATCCACGTTAAACATTGGGTGTAGGACAAGGAAAGGGGGAATGTTGAGCTCAAAGTCATTGTCACCCACATCATTGGTGATGGTGTAAGGTCCGTAACAGAGTGGGTGAAGCTTTCTATGGGGCCATGTAAGGCGTTCTTTCTGCAAGGGTAACCACAGTTTGTCTCCCACGTGAAACTTATGTGGCACCAGTTGTTGATCATGGCACTACTTGTACTTGGCATTGGACTTTTGTAAAATATCATGAACCTGTTGGCTGATGTGCTGGATCCACTTAATGAACCGGGAGGCTTTGTTAGCTTCAATTGGAGTAGGTAATGAATCGGTTGAGGTAGTCACAAGAGGTAGTGCAACATCCATGGGACCCAATGGTTGGAATCCCAACCCGACCTGAAATGGGTTATGGTTGATTGAGATATTCATGGATCTGTTGTAGCTATGTTGAACATAGGGAATAATCTCATCTCATGTGTGGGGGTGCTTGGAATTGTACATGCTCAGGATATGCACGATCATCCGATTGATGACCTCAGTTTGGCCATTTGTTTGGGGGTGGAAGGAAGTGGATTTGGTGAGCTTGGTGTCCAGCAGTGACCAGAGGCTCGACCAGAATGTATTGAGGAACCAAATGTATCGATCTGAGACAATGGTTTGTGGGATTCCAAACTGTACCCAGACTTATTCAAATAAGATCTTGGCAATGGATTCTACTGTGATTCTCTTCTTTCAGACGGCTAGGATCGCCATCTTGGAAAAGCGATCAACAACCACAAAGACACAGTCATTTCCCCTCTTGGTGGACGGAAGGCTCGACATGTAGTCCATTGAGATGGATTCCCATGGTCTGTTAGGAGTAGGAAGGGGGGTGTACAGGCCTTATTTCTTAGTGGTTGGTTTGGAAATAGCGCAGGCAGTGCAGGACCTAATATACTTGTTGATATCCTGTCGAAGTTTCAGCTAGTAGAAATTTTTCTGCAGCACTACCATTGTCTTTTTGACAACAAAGTGTCCTACCACCCAACTGTAGTGGGCTTCCAAATCAGCTTTCCTCGCTCACTTGATGTAATGCAAATATGGACCAATCGACACAATAGCCCATCCTGAAGATGGAAATTAGCGAAAACTAAGTTTACGCCCAACATTTGGTATGGGGTGGTGAAGTCAGGGTCTGTCTCTTAGAGGTTGGGCCATCTGGAGGTCTCATGACCGCAAGATTCTATCACTGTGGTGAGTGTCATGACTGGAGGTCCATTGAGGCAATCAGCGACTCGATTGGTACTTCTTTTTATATACTTGATGTTGAGGTGGAACTATTGCAAGTATGTGGACCACTTATGATGGCGGTCATTCTGCAATTTTCCTTGTGTTTGCATGAAATGCAGTGGCTTATGATTTGTGTAGATGATTGTCTCCTTCCCAAGAATGCAATGTCTCCATTGGTGACAGGCTTGCACAATGGAGTACATTTATTTGTCGTAAGTAGGGTACTTACGAAAAACATTCGATAGTGTCTCACTATGATAGGCCACGGGGTGGTCGTGCTGAGTGAGAACTGTGCCCATAGCATAGTCTGAAGCATCTGTCTCGATCTCAAAGGATTGTTGCAAGTTCGATAACGAAAGTACTGGGGTTGAGCACAAGTGTTGTTTTAAATCATCGAATGCTTGTTGTTGGGACACACCCCACACAAATTTTTCCTTACCACCACCCCCGGTTACTTAGCAGAGGACCCATTCAATATGGGATAATCCCAACACGAACCTATGATAGAAATTGGCAAGACCTAAAAAGCTTCAAAGCTCAGTGAGTGTGGTTGGGGATAGCCAGTCACGGATAACCTAGATCTTGGCCGGATCCACATGAACACCATGTTGATCCATTATGTAGCCTAGGTAATGGACCCTATCCATGTCAAAGGATCATTTTTCCAAGTTGGCATATAGCTTGTGTTGTCGCACAATGTGCAGAACCTGTTGAATATGTTGCAAGTGTTCCACCCAAGTCTTGTTGTAGATGAGGATGTCATCCAGATGCACCACTACAAAATTGTTGGTGAAAGGTTGCAGGATATCCTCCATAATCCTCATGAAATTTGTTGAATCATTTTTCAAACCAAAGGGCATGACCATCCATTCAAAAAGACCTTCTTTTGACTTGAAGGTGGTCATCCATACATCTGTCTATTCTATGGGGACCTAGTGGTAGCCAGACTTTAGATCAATCTTATTAAATTATTTGGCCCCATTGAGTTGATCAAGGAGATCGTCAATTCTGGGAATCGGGTACCGGTTCCTGAATGTGATTTTATTTAGGGCCCGGTAATCAATTCAGAGTCACCAGGTCCCGTCTTTATTCTACACCAACATGATTGGTCTCCCACAAGGAGATGAGTTGGGACGGATGTGCCCCTTGTGGAGCAGTTCTTGGATATGTCGCTTGATATCATCATTCTCTAACAGAGAGTGGTGGTAGACTAGCCCATTGGGCAGTGGTGCGTCAGGGGTCAGATCGATGGGATGCTTGACCTGGAAGTGCATAGGTACCTCGGTAGGTGAGGATAATATATCTTTGTATTCTTCCACGACCTTGTCCACTTGCTTATGTTGTGTGGAGAGGTCGGTCGTAGAAGCCCTGGATGTGGTTGCAATCTTTCGCTCACTTTGAGAGAAAATCACGAAAAAGACAAACTTCCTGGTCTGAGAGACGGCCTTCCTGCATTGCTTGGCAGAGATCAAGGAAATAGCACAAGGTGGGATTACCTCGAGTATCCTGTATAATTTCTTGTTCAAAGTAATAATAACATTGTGAGGCCTAGACTCATATACAGCATGACGTTTCCATAAATAAGGTTGGCCCAAAAGAACATTACAAACTTTGAAAGGAGAAACATCACATAATACCTCATCTTTGAAGGGCTTGATGTCATATGACAGGCGGCAATGTTGGTTGACGTGGAGATCGCTTCCTTGGAAAGACCATCCAATGGTGCAGGGTTGTGGTTGCAGCATTGTCGGCAGGGCTAGCCGCTTGACAACCTCTTCTGAGATGAGATTATTTTGGCTACCGCTATCAACGATAAATTGTAGCAGGGTTCCTTTTACCCACATATGTGAATGAAATAGGTGCTCACCTTCTTCTGGCTCGTCTGGTTCACCAGGGTGGACCTTGGTGGTAGTAACGGTGGAACTAGGTTCCATGTCAATGATCTGTCTCCCCCTTTCTAGTTCTGACTCAAATTTGGAACCTGCATCTAATTCATAGTTTTTCACCTCATCCACCAGCGATTGCTTGGAGCAACAATCAACAATGTTATGTTAGGGGCTCTTATGGAAGCCACACCACTTCTCGGTATATTTCTTTGTCTTTCCAGTGTCCTTCTTTGCTTGTGGCTTAGAATGTTTGTCCTGAGGTTGTCTGTCTTTTCTCTATCCTTTATTCTGCGGGTTGGGGCTTCCCTTTACTTGCTTCTGATGTGTGGGGTTCCCAGGCCCAAATTGTTGCATCTTTTGCTTAAGCTTTTGCTCGATTTGGACGGTATATCAATAGGCTGCGCCCAAGGACGAGATGTCCAAAAAATCCATTTCGACTTGGATGTATCTATACAGAACACCGCGATACTTGAGCACCAGATGTCGTTGAGAATATTTGATACCCATCTTGATGTGCAAGGTATGGAAGATATTTGTGAACTATGGCACTGCTTGGTCTCTTTCCTGCCATAGTGTGGTCCATTTTGTATACATGTCGTCATAACTTCTGACAGGGTAGTATTGTTGCTTAATAGCATCCTTGAAGGACTCCCAGGTGACCGAGACCGTAAATAATGAGGGTTCCTTTGTTTCATTTTTCTCACATAAAGTCTCTCACCAATCTTTGACATGGGGAACGGCTTTGAGGAGCGCAAACGTAATCTTTTCTCTGTTCGAAAAATTATGGACAGAAAAATACCCTTCTAGCATATTCAACCATTTGTCTACAACATTTGTGTATACCTGACCTTCAAATATGGGAATATCAAATTTTATTTGTACCTTGAAGGGGGCGGTGCCTCTATTCGAGGAAGATGTGTCGCTTGTTGGTAGTCGCCGAAGGATTTGCCCAAAACAATCCATCATTTTGTTCCTCTGTTGCGTGAGGGATTCCTCGAGCAACATTTTTAAAGGATCTCCTATCCCATCGTCTTTCTTTTCTCCCACCATGAGAGTTCACTTGGGTGTGAGAGATATTTTGTCCTCAAGAGAAACAATCTCGAGACCCAATTCTTTGTACCCTAACCTCGTTGGGGACATGCATTAAGAACTACAAGGAGCAGACCTCTTTGATACCACTGATCCGGATTTATGAGCAGAGCGAAAATGAATACAAATTACTATTATTCTTAACACAGAGACACAAGAATAACAGAGATACAGTAAAAATGGTTTCTATTCAATAAGAAAATGTGTTGAAATTGTAAAATGCAGTGGAAAACCAGCTTGCTAGAATGGTGGTGGCTTATCTTTGAGAAGAGATGTGACGGTTGTGCTCATTCACAACAAGATGGTTACAATGAGGTTCTCCAAGACTTTTTACAATAAACATGAATGCCGAAACCCTATACATCCAAAAACCTAACCCTATGAGATGAAGTGCCAAAAGTTATGTGGGCCCCGTTGGGGTAAGCTAGTACATCAACTTCTAGGGGTCATAACTTATGCATATGACCTCCATTTTAGGCGCACGATAGCCCATTGGAAAGGTCTATCTAAGGACTACACATCTTGCCATCATACTTTGAATCTATCTATAATTTGACTATGGCAAGCCCTAAAAACGTTGTTTAGGGCCTCAAAACGGCCCTGGAAGGCAAGGATCTAAAAACTAGGAAAAAAATGCCAAACTAGAAAACTGCCAAAATGAGCCAATTGGAATAGGTGGGAGGCCACCAAAATCCATCTGGATCACTTGAATTTCTAGATGCCTATAAAATGGCTCAGCTTTGAATCATTCCCGGTGTGACACGTGACCCATTAGAAATATGACAAACTTGCTAGCATTTGAATATGATTCTATGGAAACTCATCCACATCTAATGAGAAACTCTTTGTCATGCTACCAAATGAAAAAATCAATCATAACTCCAAATATCAATGAGTCCTAGCAAAATGAGGGGTGGCATTGTCAAACAGTTGGCTTAGGTTAATGGATAGTTGGTATGGATTGTTGGTTTTCATTGATATCAACCATTGGAGAGTGATATTGTAGATTGATGTCAACCCTTGGAGAAAGTCTGGTAGCAAATTCTGGTAGCACAAAGGTTTGGGTAATGGACACGAGGTTGTTTCATGTATAATGGTATGAGTTTTAATATATTTGAAGGTAATACTATTCTAGATGGATAGTACATGTCATTCCATTTCCGGTTGTATGTGGAACGTCACATAACTCTTCAGGGTTAGAGAGTTATGGCCATGAGAAGTAGGAGAACCCAAGTTTGGGTAATGGACCCAAGTTTGTTTGATGGATAATGGTATGAGTTTTGATATATTTGTAGGTAAGACTATTCTAGATGGATATTATATTTCATGCCATTTCTGGTGGTATGTGAAACGTCACATAACTTCTCATGGTTTGAGAGTTATGGCCTTACGAAGTTGGAGGACCCTTGTATGTTGGCTTGAAGCCCCAAAAGGTCAAAGAAATCAAAGACCCTGCAAAGAATAAATTATTATTTAAATGATAAATTAAAGTGACAAAGTCAAGAAGGATTATTTAAATAATAAAGTGAAGTGACAAAATCAAAGAAGATTATTTAAATGATAANGAGGAATATTTAAATGATAAAGTAATGGAGAACTTTATAATTATGGAAAGTGGTTAACACTAAAAATGAAGAAAATAGGTTAAGTGACCTACAAATGGGTTAAGTGACCTAGAAGATGCTTCTAAGGAAGATATTTGGAGAGTATAAATCAGAGGCAAGGCTCTATCATTTTATATCACACTTCAGCATATTGAATGTCTATAGGTGACTGAGGTAACCAAAGGATATCTAAGTCAAATTTCATAGGGAAGTTGAAGAAAATAAGGCCGGAATTCAAGGGAGGATAAATTATTTTGATGATCCTTTCTAACGTATGTTGTTTACAGGTCATCTTACCATTTTTGCAATAAATTTTTTTCTAGAATGATTCAGACCATGAAATTGATAGGACATTGAGGAAACATATCCAAGTATCTGTGGTAAAAAATTCAGATTGTGGGTCGTTGTATTTTTGGAGTTACACTCTGTGGAAAATAAGGTTTGTGGCTAGTCCTGAAACTAGTCTAAAACAGGTGTTCCGGGTAAAAAAAGTCATAACTTCTTCATAATAGATCCAAATTCAGTAAGACCAAATGCGTTGGTTAGAGTACAGTATTTAGTATTCTTCGTAACATGTTTAGATCCATTCAACAAATATTACATGTGGGGCACGCTCTACAAGGTCACTCTCTAGAATAAGCCAGAATTCAACAAGGTGTGCCATTTTTGCTATAACTCCTTTTATGAGAGATTACAAGTAGTGACACTTGGAGGAATTGCATAAAACACACTGAAGAACATTGTGAATCATTTTCAGAGCTTTGTTCATTACAGGTACATAGTTATGATTATTTCAAGTCAGGGTTGTTGACTAATCCAAAACTAGTCATGTGAGACTAAAGTAAAGTTTGATGAAAATGCTAGTCTCGTGTTGTTAAAGTTAATGAAGGTTTGAAGGTATGTGATCATATACACCAACTCTATTACAGAGTTACAAATCATATTTGGATGATGAAATTGATGAGGGCTTTTGGTTAAGGTACATGTTGGGTGCATGGTTGAGATAAGTAGTTGATGGGTTGGCACATACATGAGGTGTATAGTTGATGATTTTGGTACATATTGATGATTCATAGTTGATGAGTAGTTGATACATGATTGGTACATACTTGGTACATGGTTGGAGGCACTTGTTAGTAGTATTGTTGACACATGGTTTATGGATGATGTAGCATACTTGTATTCGTATATTATTAGAAGCATATATTGATCTTGGTGATGATTATGCGTTGTTGTGTTATGGTTGGTTGATGCACGTCTTTGAGAGTTGACTTGGTGATTGATCTTGGTGAGTAGATCTGATTTGGTTGATAAGATTGATGAGACAGGTTGTTGTGATAGGTTGTTTGGATAGGTTGTTGTGACAGGTTATTTGTACAGGTTTGGTGCATGGTTGATTCACTTGTTCATGGTACATGTTTTGTACAGGTTTGGTACATGGTTGATGCACTTGTTCATGGTACATGTTTTGTACAGGTTGGTGTGTGGTTGATGCACTTGTTTATGGTACAAGTTGATTACAGGTTGATTGGTATAGGTTTACAACAGTATATCTCACAGTGATAGTGTGACAGTGGTTCCATCATTCTACTTCTACTTCAGGGTAGTTGGACGGAGCAAGGACAGGTGGTTGTAGGCACCTTCTGGTTGTAGCCGGAGAACATAGGGGGACGTAGCCTCCTTCTGGTTGTAGCCAAAGAATAGGGGAGTTGGAGCTTTCCTCGGGTTGTAGCCTAAGAAACAAGGGGGTTGGAGCCTCCTTCTAGTTGCAGTTGGAAAACAAAGGAACTTGGTGCTTCCAATTAATGTAATTCTTCAAGACATATAAGAAAAAACATTATGTGGTTTTCTCTCGCTTTGGGTTTCCACATAAAACACCGGTGTACTATGTATCTGTATGATTGTTCATTTGTTCATTGCTTATTTACTTTGCAGTTATTGGATGATAATGCTACATTGATATAACACTTGGATTATATGGTTAAAAATGACTAAATTTCTCTATTATTGATTCACCCCCCTTATCAGTAATCCAACATGCATAATATTGTGACCTGAAATAAAAACTACTAACAATTCCAAACAAATAAATTCATGCATTATGTTCTCATCTTAAGCAAAAAGTCATCTATTAAATGTATGAAATTCAAAGTATGAATATGTAATATCATGAATGTTATAGAATGTATGAATTTGGTAAAAAGGCATAAATAAAAGGTTTAAATAATCATGCATAGGGAAGAATGACAACAAACTAAATTAGAAAATAAGGCAATTACCAAGGTCATCAATTTTATCATGTTAAATGGATCATCGATGTGTCAATTACACATTTAAAACATTTTCCCCTAAATTTGATATCAGTCATTGAATTTGAATAGTCATATTACCACCCAAGTGAGATTTCTACTTTGATTTGTTATTTATTCATAGAATTTGAATAGTAACAACACCACCCAATCAGGCCTCCTATCTATACTAAATGTTTAGACACGGACATTTTGTACATATAATCCTATCAAAACCTCAAAAAAAACTAATGGTATAACTTTCAAATCATATCCATGCATACCTTGATAATTATGTTCAAGAACTCAATAAAATTACCTCAATCTATCACTCGTAAAAAAAAATTAAATTAATAAAATAAATCGATGCCATCTTACACAAATAATTAACATCATCTTAAAATACAAAACAAAATACTTTATAATTACAAACAATTTTGTATCTTTTTTCTAATTTTTGTTCTTAATACAATTATTATATTCAAATGTCTCAAACATTAACAATGTTTCCTATATCTAATATTATTTAATGTGTATGTATATAATAATATTATACTTTAAACATTATTATAAACGCAATCAATTATAAGAGTTGCAATGGATTACATGTAAATAACAGAAATTGAAACAATGATCACAACCAAATGCTTCCCTCTTAGTGGAGAGATTGAAGTAATGATGCAAGCATACTCCCTTTTAAACAATGTGACATGAGTAAATGACTTAATGAGAAAATATTGCTTCCTTTGTCTTTGCATTTTATCTCTTCAAGATAGGTATTTTGGACTATGAAGATGCTCTAAAATTCATTAAAAAGAAGCAGTGACCATCATCCTTAGAAAAATTGAGTTCGAATCCTACCTTTAAATTAGGTTTGATCCTACAACCCATGCTCATCCTCCAAATTGCCTTCACACATTTTTTAATTCAAATTCTTTGAGTCTAAGATATTGTTGTAGGTACACCTTTTTTTTTTTAATGCTTTGATAGCACATTTCACCCTCCCTTAAGCTTTACATGCTCACAGGAGTTCAAATTGAGAAAAATACTTTCCACATGCATTAAGACACGTTAAATTCACTAGTGACAAAGTTTCAAAGATCTCCATTCTCCAAACAAACACCACAACAATGTGGAAAGATTTTTACAAACACTAAACTGTCTTCACGCAACTCAAAAATAAAATTGCACTAGTTTTCTCAATGAATATTCTATTTGGTAAGGCATGTGGCCAGATGTGTTGATGAAAAAGAGATTTCGACAACAATTTTGAACTCTAACTTCATAAAGGTTAATGTAAACTAAAGTACTCTCAAATTGACCCATAAAAATCATCCTCAATAGAACTAAGCTTGACTTGAGTCTACAATAAAACATAATTCCAACACTTTACAAAAGGAAACATTTTACCATACAACTTTGATACTAAGAGCTCCATCATTTGACCCAAGGAGACACTTTGGATGTAGTCAATACTTCATGATGCAAAGTAGGAGAGACTTGAGAGACAAAAACAATTCTCAAGCAACCTGCATATTTCTCTAATATCAATGTTAAATTTAGAGCATGGTAAATCCAATGCACAAACACCAGAAGAAGAGAGAAAGATTTGTTAATAAGTGAAATTACCTTTCCACAATCTCAAATCTCAAGTGGTTTAAAATGACAAGACACCAGATACAAAAAAAAATATGTTTCATTAAATAATAGGAAGCAACTCATAAACCCTAACTATAAACCCTAACTACTCAAAGGGAAAAAACTAAAGCTAGTTTTTTAATTAGATGAGTAAGATCTTTATTTTCTCACAATATTTAATTTCTTAAGAATGTTGGATCATTAATGTTCAATATTAATGTCTAATAGTAGTTTGGATACTATCAAGATTTGTATTCAAGTTTAGAATTTATGTGCAAAATGGGTCATTTCAGTTATAGATGGCGGGGAGGTTTGGAAAGTTAATTTAAGAAATATCGTTCCAGTTGGTGTTGCTTTTGGATAATAAATCACGGAAAGGAAAGTGTCTTTAGAACATCAGTAATACATCGGTCTACTATAGTAGTTTGGATACTATCAAGATTCGTATTCAAATTTAGAATTTATGTGCAAAATGGGTCATTTCAGTTATAGATGGAAGGGAGGTTTGGAAAGTTATTTTAAGAAATATCGTTCGAGATGGTGTTGTTTTTGGATAATAAATCATCGCAAGGAAATTGTCTTTACAAAATCATTAATACATCGGTCTACTTTAGTTGAAACAAAATGAATATTCATATTACAAAGAATTTAGAAGGCCCAAGATTCCATCAATCCTTAATCATTTCAATGTTCAATTCAATATTCTAATCTATAATTAAGGACATATGTGTGGTCCTTCTCTATAGAGGGATGGAAAGATGATAGTAAAAATTAATTGGTTCTTAAACTTTTAACTGCTCAAAAAAACATCTAAACTAATTACAACCCTTTTCACAAAAGAGATTGACTCTTATAACTTAAGCTTAAAGTAAAGATTAAACTAACTAACCCTAATAAATTTATCTTAAAGAAATTGACTCTTATAACTTAAGTTTAAAGTAAAGATTAAACTAACTAACCCTACTAAATTTCTCTTCTATAAAATTTGAAAGTTGATTGTCAATAATCTTTTATCATGTTGAAAAAATAATTTAATATCAAAATATACATTTTAATTAAAACAATACAAAATAATAAATAATAAATAAATTATCACCACTTTAGAGCACATACCTTTTTAACCTAACATCTAAATTGAATGAGTCCATGCATAATTTAAAAATCACTTCTCAAAATGATTAAACCTTAAGCCTAACTCTAACTCTAGCTATGTGTTTGGCCAATTTAACTATATAACATCCAAAGTATAATCATGACATCACAGCCATTTAGCCAACTTAACTGGTTGATAGATTACAATTAAATATGTGAAGGAAAAAGTATGACAATGAAATATGTGAAGGAAAACTTAAATTTTAGATAGTTTAAAGTTTGGCATGAGTTGTAGTCAATTGACGGATTTTAATTAAAATAACAATGAGTTTTGTTTTGTGGATAGATTTCCAATGAATGGCAATGAATTATGGGAAAGCAAAAGTAAAACTTCAAAAGAGAAGAATCTATTACTTTTCAAATTTTAATTATAGTGTTTTCAAACTTCAAAAAGAGAAGAATCTACTACTTTTTCAATTTTAATTATAGTGTTTTAATCAAATTTTAATTATAGTGTTTTTAAATTGAGAAGATGTTTTTATTAAAATTGTGTAATAAGTTTTTGAAACATTTCTAATATTTTTATTAGAATTATTTTTTATAAAAATTGTGTAAGAGGTCTTTAAACATTCCTACTGAATACTTCATCCGTCATTAAAACAAATATTTGTAATTGGATGGTGAATTTAAATTACAAACTTTATAATATTTTAATATTTATATATTTTATTAATAGATATAGTCATTTAATTGTGATTATATTTTTGAGAAAAATAATTAAGTGATTAATTACTTAAATATTTTTGTTAATTTGTTATATTTAATGAATAATCCTTTATATTAAAATGTTAATATAATTATATTTAATATGTTGAGTTCTAACCAGAACAAGATCAAATGGTATAAGTAATAATTTATTATTAAGGATGAATTCATCATAGTTAAAAATTTATGACTATTAAAATTTTTTAATTTTTTAATGATAAATATAAAATAATGGAGAACATTTATTTAAATACATAAAAATACTAACAGGTATGTTTATATTTAAGAATTTAATTGAATCATTAATTACATTTTTAGTTGATGATGATAATGATTAACGTCCACTACGACCTGATTGGTCTATCGGACCTTAAGAGGGTAAGTGATTACTTGTGATTCTTTAGAATTTTGTTTATGTGCTCGAAAAGCATTAAGAGAAGCTTTCCAAGATCACCATACTTTTGTTGAGTTAAGAGGTTAGGAAGGTTGGTAGTGTGATCAATATTTTGAAAAGGAGATCTAATATGGGTATAGGTTGGACAATCTAAGAGAAAATGTTTTTCATCTTCAACCTTCTTAGTGTCACAAAGGTGACACAATCTTTCATCCCGTGGCATTTTAGGAATTGACCAACTCTCAGTTTCACTATGGAGCTCGTGAGAATTTGTTCTTATCTTAGCAATGCTTATTTTTTTCTTTACACTTGGCAAAACGGATAGATAATTTTGATCTTCTAGATTAGGGTTGATTACATCTTTATAATACCTTAATTTTCTTTTTTCCTCTAACTCTTTATCACACCACATTTTTTC
>JASDQU010688412.1:15176-27940 GCA_032191745.1 Picea mariana
GATAATAACATTTAAAAAGTAAACATTTAATGGTTTATTTTATGATTTTGTTTACAATAATAATGAGTTCTTTTACCACATTATAAAAATGTGTCATTTTCATGCTCCAATTTTAGAATGGGTGTTGTTATTCACGATTTCTAGGGATAACTAGGAGATCATGTCTCGAGGCCCACAGGTCCTAGACATGGAGTACCGAGAGCATGATTGACCTGAGCATGGCCCTGGAGGGCCCATCTTTCTTCTTCTTCATCACACCTATCCTGTCAGCAGCAACAACATCCATCGCCTTCGGCTTGGACTTGTATCGGAGAAGACTCTTGCTCCATGAGGTAATTGGTACAGGTATCATGGTATGTGTCATGTTTGGTCATTATAAATTTCAGATATATGCATCATATTCCTTTCATTTCTGATGACTGCTTGGATCTTACACTAACCCACTTCACCATGGTTGGGGGAATTAACGAGGTGCTCTAGCAAGCTTGTATCCATAGGTTTTGGTTAGCCACCAGGGAGGATTTTGAATAGCCATCGTCCTCTCCCACCATATTATCATTTTATATCTTATCTCCCATTCATGTATCCCATTCCCTTAGTCCAGACATTAGGATGACCTATTTGTGGGGTTACACTTTATCCTGTGGGAAGAAGGGGCTAAAGGCCCAGGGGGTAAAAGCAGCTGGTAAGAGATAAAAGCCATACAAATAAAACCTAGAGATGCCTCGCCCAGGGATCCTCGAGAAGGAAATAAAAAGCCTCTCGATAAGAAACAAGAGGGACTCGAAGAAAAATAACAAAAAACAAGACCTAGCCAAGAGGATGGGGGGTCTCATCACGAGCCAACCCATTATGTTCATAGGTACCTAGTGGTATGATATTGTCATTATCTGGTTACCATGCCAAGGCAGTGACCTTTGGTTGCATGGCCAAGGGAAAGGGGGTCTCATCATGAGCCAGCCTTATCATTTCTATGAAAATACTCATGGGTAACACTGTCATCTCTGGTCACCATGCCAAGGTAGTGTCCTCTAGGTAGACCTTGAAATAAAAAGAAAGAAAAATCAATGAATAAAACAAAGAATAAAGGCAATAAAGGGCCTGGAAAGAATTGCATCCATGACAGGTACAACTCGCCTCCTACAAAGGCACCCATGGATAATATCACCCTTGTCTTCCACTATGTCTGGACATCCTTTGACCACACCACCTCGCGTTACATGGCTTGGATGATATTCTTTGGGAACTTTCTTCTTCTTATGGATGCTGGCCTAATAGGGCACTTTGTCTTTTTCTTCGGCTTTATATAGTAGGTCATTGTAATGTCTTTGAGCTATTAGATGATATGCTAGGGGTTTTATGCATGTATTTGATAAAATTAATGATGAAATGTGATTGACATTGCTATGATCTTGAGGACTAATGAGCCTATGGAGGGAAAATTTTTTGATGTGCAGGACCATACCCGATGGACAGGTACCAGGTGGACCGGTACACATGGAGAGATGATTAGTTCAAACCTCCATGGGGCTGAAGAGTCCATCAGATGGTTGCTGGGACATCATCAGGGGCGGAGACATGACAGTGATTGGTCGAGGCTTTGCACGAGAGAAGAAGAAGGACATTTTCATCCAGCATGCCTTGGCTGAGACCAACCCTAGGGGATTGACCCACTGTAGGTGGAACGTGTCCCTCTGTTGACCCAATATGTCCTCCAGAGATCCTTGACGTCACCTCCAGCACATGGTAGCTTTACAGGGTAGTTTGACACATATGACAGAGTTTGGATGCCCAGAGAGGGCCAACATTTGTCATCCAGTGCTGTGATTTGCCCTAAAAAGGGCCAACGTCTCCCTCAAATGGGATAGACGTCTGGCTTATTGCTCATTTAGGGTTTTATTTAGCAGTTTAATGTAAAACGATATGATTTTTTGTTATCAACCTTGTTAGCTATTTTAATGACCTAATTTTTAATTAAGGGTCATTGGATGATATAAATTGAGGATGTTTTCCCTCATTTTGAATAACACAATTCACTCACACTGCTGAGGTCTGATTTTTGCACCCTTCTTGGGTATATTTGTTGCATAAGTGAGGCACAGGTTCTATTGGAAGGATATTTTTGGCATTTTATGGCATTTCTCTCAAGGAATGTTTACAACTAGGGTTTGCTTATGCTTTTCTTCATGACATGTAACTGAATTTTCTTGCAAAACTTCTTAATTGAATGGTTGTAGGTGTAATTTTTTGCATTTTCTTATTGTATTGCTGATTTAAAACCTTAGGTAACAAGCACACAAGTAGGTCATTGTTACATGTCCCCTTAGAGAGAGATTTTTTTTCAGCCATTGAAGGAAAGAGATTAAGCCTAGCCTTTGCTACACTTATCTTGTTTCTTCCTTTAAGCTAGCGTTGAAGTTTATAAGTTAAAAAAAAGGAGACGTCCTAGGCCTAGGTTGCCTACACCTAGGGTTTTCACCTTCTAGGGTTTGAAATCCTTGTCTTTGCAACACTTTCTCCCTTAGACTTATTCTTTAGGCTAGCCATTTTTCCAAGTTTATTTAGAGAAGGAGGAAAGAGCACGAGGCCTTGCTTAAGCAACACCGGAGTGAGCCTCTTTCCCCTAGGGTTTTGATTCTAGAGCCCTGCCTTTGCAGCACCATAGAACCCTACCTTATAGTCTTTGAGTCATCATCCTTTCAAGACCTTGTGCCCTTATCTTTTGACTCCATATACCCTAAGGCACTCATATTTGATCTCCAACGTTGAAGTTTTAGTGTAGAAAAACTACTTTCAAAGATAAATTTTCAAACCCTAACTAACCAAACTAACCTAATTTAGGGCTGACGTCGCAGTTGGATAACTCATCTTAACGCAGCACAAGTGTAATATAAGCAATTAAAGGATGATTTGAAGCATTTATTGAGATAATTATTGATTGGATATATTATTGGCTTAGTCATCTTGATATATATTGATGAATTGATTCTCTTTCATGGTTAATTGACAAAATGTTGACTTCATTTTATATCTATTTGTTGGCAGCCAATTCACATTTTTCCACTATTTTATAAGCTGCCTACACTGATATTTTGCAAACATTGGTTTTTCGTCGCAATTTTCAAATAAATGACATTTTTATTTTTTGCGACATTTGCGCATCTACCTTTCGTTTGTTTTCACGACTGTAAGTGTGAAAACTTGATCTTTCGAAGTCGTATTAAAATCATTATTGAATTGTCGTTATCCTTCTTGTCAATATGCCTATTGCACTTACATTTTACTTATCATTATATAGTTGGCAAGACCTTTTGATCTGCACTTATTTGACATTCTTTGATTCATCATGTATTCTCGTTTCATGAGTGATTAAGTTTGTGATTCATTGGCAATTGGATTTATATGTTCTTTGATTTGATCTACTTGACCATTGGTTTCATAAAGATATATAGGTGTTATGGTTAAATCCTTGATATATTTCATTTGATATAACACCTAGTTCTAAACGCATGTCACATGGTTAAACACTTGGTATTGATTTCAATTCATGTGTTTGGTTTTAAAACTATGGTATAACCATTGCTTGCGCAAATGATTAATACACTCACCATTGATTTCATTGGTCGGGTAAATGACATAATTGTTAAACTATACAATAGTGGGTTGAACAGCTATAAGAGTCGGCAGTTGTACCTTGGTAATAACTATTATGCATGGCCAGCAAATAAGCTCCACCACCTTCGCACAATGTCATTTATGCCTATCCCTTATCCCTATTTCACCTCTGCTAGCTCGGGTAACTTTTCATGCACTCTGCTCTTATGTGTGCTATGATCTAAATCCTGGACTTACCGTGCACTCAGCTCCATGGCACCGGTGGTGCTAATTGAGCCTAACGGTAGCCAAGCCTTGCTACTGTTTGACAATTCATGGAAAGACTTAGAGGATAGCAGTTGGCTCACCTTCGTGCAGAGGTTTGAGGGTTTTAATTTATTTGTTGCACAGCAGTTCACCCTGACTTTTGATGGCTGTAGAGCCAGGGTGGGTGACGTTCAGTTGCAAATCAGTGAAGAGTTCATTAGCTCTGCTACAGGGTTACCATCCACGGGCCAACGTTGGTTTAAAAATGCAAAAGTGGAAGAGGTGCCATGGCCACTATTGTTCATCTCATGAAAGGTCACATCCTGTGACAGAGGTATGCCCATTTCCATGCTTAAACCATGATGGCATGAACTTTTGATGCTGGTAAAACAATTCATCACCTGTGAGGGTCGATATGGACTCGTTTTTCTCTACCACCTGCGTTTGTTTATGAATTTTATAGGGTATCCATTGAATATTCCTTTCTACTTTCAGCGTAGCCTATATAAAATGTCAAAAAGGTTTAAAAGAGAAAAGGCTGAAAGTAGCCTGTTCCACCATGGCCTAATTAGGCTCATCATTGTTCATCACTTAAGTCTCCATGGTGATAGCTGGCGAGCTTTTACCACTCGAAATGGTTTTGATGATACAGACCTTGTCCATATTGACAAGCCTGTGATTAATGAAGATAAGGTCGGGCCACCCGTGACCTTCCATGTCCTACTCCCTTATCCTAAACACTCGGTCGACCCTGATGTTGACTTACCTGACGCTATAACTGAGAAGGTTGAGGCTATAAAAAATCCTTTGAGCAAAAAGGTTAGAGGTAACCCTACTTTTGATGGAAAAGGGAAAAAGAATGCTCGACTTATCTCTAGAATGGCTAGGAATAAGCCTAAACCTAGTGCTGAGCAGAAGCCCATAGTCCTTAGTGAGGATTCAGACTCTGACATAGAACACTTCCTAGCTAGTGAGTACCCTTACTCACAGGGCCTATGCTCTGAGCCACCTTATGACCTCATTTCGAATCTTTCCCCTTTCCTAAGGAACAATCCCAGTTACGCAGGGATCGAACTACGTAACGAAACCCTCAACAATATAACCAAACCCTCACCTGCATCTTCGAAGCCCGCACAGTCATCATGTGACCAATGTGATGTATGGTTGGAACGATACTATATAGACGTTCCTGTACTTCAATCGAAAATCAAATTGCTTGAAAACCAAGTTGCAGTGTCGACCAACGAAAGGGACAAACTTTGAGCTGTTGATAGAAAGCAGAAAAGTACTAGTTCTATCATTTTTCAGAATGTTGAATCGGCTACAGCCGTTGTCAATTCCAAAATTTCATGATCAAGTCGTCTGCTCGTCATTCAGGTATGAATTTTGATATCATTTTTCGTTTTGTGAATTCCTTGAATTAATATAATCATGTGAGTTTGGTTTTCAAATAGCTCTATCTATCATTTGAAATGGCTCTGTCATAATGTTGTTCATCCTGTATATTGTTTTCGCTTTGCTAAAAATAAATGAAGTTTTGATTTGGATACACGATTTTCTCATGCCCAGTTTAGCCACTGATAGAATTTCATCGGATTTGATTCATTTGTATGTTGAGCTAACTAAATCGATGGTTTGTTTTTGCTTGGATTTGGTTAGTATCTAATCTGAAGAGGAGGTTATCGTGCTAAATTTAGATTACGATCATGTTTTGATTTGATTTCGTTATGGTTAGTTTGTATGCTGTGATTGCTAAATGATTTAATATTGTTATAATCTTCTAAATCTGGAATACAACTCTAATTGACTCTGATTGAGAAAGAACGAATATGTTTTTCATGAAAACAATATTCTCATTTAAGCCTGTGCAAATGATATTTACGCCCAAATCATGGAACGATTTTTGATTCACCATGACTGTGTTAAACCCCAGCTATTTGATTTGCTTGATTGGATTGTTGTGTATCTTCAGTTACTATGATAGATTTTATGAGTTGTATTCATATCAAAAATAGACTTGATTGCGGCTCTGTTAATTTTAATTTTCAAATGAGTTTGTTAACTCAGATCGACTTATGTTATTTTTGTCAAATTTGTATGAGGAAATTCGGGTAATAGTCGTTTCAAAGTGAATTCAAGTGATGATTTCGTGAATGATTTTTCCTGCCCCAATTTGCAATAACAAATGATCGGACAACTCTTACGAACCCTGTTATCAACTGATTGATCCTGTTATGATTTCGTTTATGAACATTTACGTGCCAATTTTGATTTAATTTGTTCATGACATGGATCGTTTCTTATGTCAATATAGTTATGTCGATTGGAAAATGATCTTGTTTGGATTCGATCGTGTTTCCTGTTGATGAGACAGCATAACAATTGCCTATGATTTTTTTGATTGTATTGATTTCAATTTGATATGAAACGATTTCATTACTGTTCATTACGATTCTGTTCACTCGAATTTGTGGCAACAAACGAAACAGAGTATATGCATCTCTGTAGTCATTTGATTTTAGTTTTGTTTTGATCTCAAATTAGTATAACAATCTCAATTTGAATGATTCGTTTGTCTTTCAAATAGCCATTAGATACTTGTTAATTATTGAATTTGATTCTTTAAATATTTGAATTGTTTTTTAATGCTGATTCTGTGTCTTATTTAGACCAGCTATAGAATCACAAGATTCTGTAGCTACTCTATAGAATTAGATTTTTATCATTTTCTTTAATAAAATATTCTTCTAACTTGTCCATTTTTTACCCTTTTCAGGTACATCCGAATTGCATTGGACATGCTGGACAGTCTAGGGGATATTTGTGTGTTTTAGTTTTATTTTAGGTTCCTAGTTTAGTCAGACTTGGGATATCTTCCCAGATTTTATGTAAACAATTTTGATAACTTCCACAGGGATGTTTTACTCTGTGGAAAGTCTTTAAATACTTATTATTTTGTGTAATAAGGATCATCCTCACTTGTGGGAGAACCAGGCTATGGATTTATAATACAAACTGAGACACGAGTTGATGTTTTGCTACAGCTTTCGCTTTTCAATATATCAATCTTTTGTTTCAAGTTTATGCATGTCGTTTGCAGTTGATTATAGCCTACTTTAGCTATCATAGTCTATTGCAGAATGATATGAATTAATTAATGCTTTATCCATATCTGATTTCTTTCATTACTTAAAAATACAACAATTACCTTGTTTCAGTTGATGAATCACATATTTCTCTTCTTCATTAATTGAATCATTTTGTATAAGTCTTTGCATACAGGTTTATCTAACTGTGAAGATTTATAAATCATAAAATTGTTGTAATTTTTATGTCTTGTTTGTCCTGTAATTATATTGGAAGAGAACTACAACTTTCTGTTTACAAGAAGCGCCTGGATAATTCGGTGCGAGTTTACTCCCTCCGATCAGCTAAGACAATCATCATACACAGGATAAACCTGGAGCGTTTCTCCAGGTCAGTTTGTTATTTAATTTGTTAGAATGATATTATTAGTTTAGTTAGATATATGTTTAGTTAGATTTGTAGTTAGAATTAGTATATTAGTCGTTTAGTTTAGTTATTTTTATTTTTTGTTTAATTTCTGTTCATAAAATTATAAAATCAACAAAAAATATCTTTCTCTGTCTTAGGGCAGAATATAAACGAGTTTTTTAGGTTTTATTCAAATCTGTAAATTGTAGATATTGTACATTTTGTGAATAAGTTTTATTTCAGTTAGTAGTTAGATATTTAGTTAGTTAGAGTTAGTATAGTATTAGATAGTAGATTGTATATATAGAATAGTTAATTTTGTTTTAGTTTGTTTTAATAGTTAGTTTTAGTTAGATTAGTTAGTTTAGAGTAGTTTTCTTTTTGTTTTCTTCGGACCTTTAGATCGGCTAACGGAGCCGCTAAACCCGTCAGGGTGGTTCATCCCAAACGACTTGGGTTATTAGACAACCTCGGACTGGTTCCACTCTCCTAGTTGACGGACGGTGACATACAAGAGATTGTCCGTCAATCTCTTATTAAAACACATAGTGCCTTAGCCCGTTTGAGGCAACCTAACCGTCTGTGGGGCCAACCTTTGGATTTCTCTGATATCAGAGAACAATTAGGAGGCACTGACCTTACTATGAATCCTTTAGATCCAATCTTGAATCCTTCTACAGGAGGATCTGGGATACCCCCTTCACCACCTCCATCATCTCCTTCCTCTTCTGGAGGAGATTCCTTTGACGAAGGCAATTCCCCTTCTCAACCTTCCACACTCGCTACCCCAATGGTAAATCAGAACAACCCTGCTAGACCTTGGCTTGATCAGGATACCGTAGTTGTACCTAGAGCTCAACATCCTTTACCTAAGCACCCGGAGAAATGGCTTCCAAAGTTTGACCTTGACTCGAAACAGATCGTTGAAGATCACATTAAAAAGTTTATGTTAGCCATAAGACTCCGCAATGTCAAGCATGAAGACGTTGTCTGTAGGTTGTTCCCTTATACTTTTGAGGGCAATGCATCCACATGGTACTTTTCCCAACAACCCCATACCATTGTGTCTTGGGAAAATTCGAGTCATGCTTTTTGGAAAAGTTCAGAGACGGTAAACCTCCAGAAGTCCTAGTCATGGACCTTTTTAGCTTAAGAATGAACCCAAAATAAAAAGTTAAATACTTTAATCAAAGATTGTTAACACTTAAAAACCGAATCCCTACAGATTCCATGCCTGCTGAGAGTCTTATAATAGCATACTACACTAAAGCTTTGCATCAAAGTATAGCTATTTGGGTTAAACGATCTAAGAAATCCACGTTGTTAGAAGCCTTCGAGGAGGCCATCCAGATTGAAAAAGACATTCTTAGTCTTAAAGACTCTACCAGCAACAAAACAGAGACTAGTTCTTCTTCCAAAAAGAAGATCGAAATCCTCCCCAGACCCACTCAAAGTAAAACACAACCTGAAAGCTCTGATTTAGAAAACTTAACAAAAGTTGTTCAAAAACTGTCAAATCAAGTTATAGAATTAAAAAGGATGACCGAAGAAGCTTCCTCGAGAAAAGGGCCTTACAAACCCCCGTTCCAGAAGCCTTTTCCTACCAACCGACCTAATCCAACCACCAAAAGCCTAAATCTAGAAAGCCTGCAATGCACCCTTCAAACAATTCTAGAAGCCCAAGATAACTTGATGCCTCCTGAGATCCTCGAGGAGCTAGTTGAACAAGAGACAGTTCAAGAAGAAGAGTCTTCTCCAAACATTTTTGGACACTTCTCGGATAGCATCTTTCAAGCTAACTTCGAGACAATACATCCCTATAATACTAGGAGTAAGACAACAAATAAATCTTCTACTGAAAAAACTACAACTTTGCCTCCAAAGCAATCTAAATCAATTGAGACTAAACAGAGTAATGTGAACCCCAACTTAGATTATGATGTAGTTGAAGATCTTAAAAAGTTGAGAGCTAACATTTATGTTTATGAGTTATTGAAATTTCCATTTCTGCTTCAAAAAATGTTACAAAATATCTCAGAGAATGGAAAAAATGGTAATTCTAATGGTAACAAGGTTGTGCAGAACAAAGTTCCCCAGAAGACTTCCACTAAAAAAAATCCTGATCCACAAGATAAAGGGAGCCTTCCTATAAATACTGTAAATAATGTAGATAAAGTAGCTTTAGAAACTGCGAGTAAAAAGCCACAAGCTACCACTCTTAGCACTCGCAAAAATGTACATCCATTTTTGTTAACCTTCGAAATCTTTAATAGAAATGTGCACAATTGTATGGTAGACTCAGGAGCATCACCCAATGTGATGCCATGGTCTGTATGTCAAAATATTAACGCAGAAGTTGAACCCTCCACTTTAAAAATCATACAACTTGATCAGACAAATGTTAAAGTTATAGGCAAACTAAAGAATGTGCTTATTAGATTATCGTCTAACCCCAAGGTTCATTAAGTTATTGATATAATTGTTGTGGATATTCCAGAAGTGTATGGTCTATTTTTAATCAGGGACTGGTCAGAGAAGCTACACGTTTATTTCGTGACAGATTGGTCCCATCTATGGCTTCCAGACAACGGTAAGCCTAACAAGACAAAAGTGAATCGTGAACGCTACCTTAAGTTCACGGTCACAGATTTGAATGATACCAACGAACCATTTACACCTTCTGCTGATTCTACCAAAGTACAAGGGATGGACACCTTCTTCGGAAATTTCATGGCCGAGGCTTCACCTATCACCAATCCAGAACAACAGTCCGAGATTGTAGCATATGTGCAACCAACAGCTTCTACGCAACGATCCCAAGTACCCGATGGAAATCAAATTTGGTCTCTTTATTTTGATGGGTCAAAGTCCAAAGAAGGAGCTGGAGCAAGCTGCATCATTATCGATCTGGTAGGTAAAAAAACATTGATGGCATGTATATTGGAATTTGAATGTACTAATAATACTGCAAAATATGAGGCTTTACTGCAAGGTCTCAGAAAAGCTTCGGATATGAACATTCAAAATTTAACCATCTTTGGTGACTCCAAAATAGTGGTTAGACAGGTAAGAGATTCTATCCACTGTCTTTCTTCGCATCTCAAAAGCTACCAGTATGAGGTATGGAATTTAATGAATAAATTTTCTTCTTTCAATATAAATTTTATTCGTAGATTGAATAACTCTGAAGTGGATTTATTAGCTAATGTAGCTTCTAAACTTCTTCCTACAAAAGGCTTGTCCCCAGATGCATTCTCCATCGAGCTATTGTTCTGGCCATTAGTACTCGACAACATCACGAACTGGAGAGTATTTGACGACGATCAGTAGATTATTAACTTTCTGCACATGGAAGAAACCTTTCAAGGCACGGTGATAGACGAACACACGCACGACGACAATTTACGTGATTTCACTGTAATACCAAATCCGAGAACTCCTAAATCTTCATCGGATATGGTAAAATCGATCCCTAAATCTGTAGTTAGATTAGAGAAGTTTTATGATCTTCAAGATAAATTTAAAAAGACGGTCAACTGTAAAACCAATAGTTCCTCGTTATCTTATGAAAAAGTAAACTTAGGAACTAATGAAAATCCTCAGTGCATTAATCTAGGGTTGGGGTGTTCTCAATAAGAAAAAGTTGCATTTATTAAATTGTTCAAAGAATTTAAAGATGTCTTTGCATGGATGTATGATGACCTTAAAACTTTCGACCCTAATATCATACAACATGTCATTCCTATGAAGCTCCAAACCTTACCCTTTCAACAAAAACTAAGGAAAATGCAGGCCAAGCTCAAACCGACCATTCAAAAAGAATTCAATAAGCTCCTAAATGCGAAGACAATTTTTCCTATTAGACACACTCAATGGGTTTCTAACCTTGTCCCAGTTCGGAAGAAAAGTGGGGAAATTCGACTCTGCGTCGATTTCTGAAACCTTAATAGAGCGTCTGATAAAGACAACTATCCTGTCCTTCCCATGGAACAGATCCTTCAAAAGGTATCTGGTTCTGAGAGGCTATCCTTACTAGATGGTTTCTTGGGGTACAACCAAGTCTTGATGTCTCCACCAGACCAACTTAAAACTACCTTCCGTACTCCGTGGGGAACTTATGCTTATCGTAAAATGCCCTTTGGATTGATTAATGCCGGTGCCACTTTTCAGAGAGCAATGGACATTTCTTTCCGAGGCTTAATAAATTAGTCCGTCATAGTTTACTTAGATGATGTTACTGTATTTTCTAAAAATAAAAATGATTACGAGCCGTTCTACAACGATGTCGTAAATACGGCATCTCCTTGAATCCCAAAAAATCCATCTTTGCAGTAGAATAGGGTAAACTCTTAGGATTCATTGTGTCTAGTTAAGGGATGATTATCGACCTCAATAGGACTCAAGTCATCGTGAAACTTCCCCCTCCTACATCCAAAAACTCTATGCAGTCTTTCTTAGGCCAGATTAACTTCGTGAGGAGATTCGTCCCCAGTTTCTCTGAAATGGTCAGGCCTTTACAAAATTTGATTAAGAAAGACACCCAATATCACTGGGGACCCCTTGAAAGTCAAGATTTTAATGCAATAAAGAAGGCCATAATAGACGCTCCATCTCTTATGAGCCCAGATTTTTCTCAAGACTTTACACTCTACACCTTTGCTTCTAACCGTTCCTATGCCACCGTCCTAACCCAAAAGAATGTCGAGAACAATGAAGTACCCATTGCCTTTATGAGATCCACTTTTAAAGGTGTTGAACTTAATTACCCAGTGGTGGATCGGCAAGCCTACGCTGTTTTCAAAGCAGTTAAGCACTTCTGGTCCTATCTTTTGAAGTCTAGGACGAAAGTTATTGTCCCCTACCCAGCCGTCAGGAACCTATTAGTGCAGAAAGAAGTAGGTGAAAAGAGAGCTAACTGGGTCACCTCTTTGTAGGAGTATGACTTAGAAATCACCCCAACTCAGATAGTGAGGGGACAAGGGTTATGCAAGTTAGTTGCTGATTCAGCAGCAGGACAGCAAGAAGAAAGAAATACGTCAAACCTAGGACAACACGACCAAAGTCTAATTTGTTGCGCAAAAAACTCTGTCAGTACTTGGTATGACGATATAAGATTCTGTCTTGAACATGGGTCAGAACCCCATCACCTTGATCCCACTAAAATAAGAGCATTGAGATTAAAGTCTGCATCTTTTCATCTGGTTAACGGTATCCTGTTTCGTCGAAGTTTTGATGGCGTACTGATGTGTTGTCTTGAAAAAGACAAAGCAGAAAAAGTCTTGCTACAGTTGCATGCAGGAGAAGATGGTGGTCATTTTTGTGGTGACACCACCACCCATAAGGTTTTGAGAGCCGGTTATTACTGGCCCACACTTTTTAGAGACGCCCATGCCTTGTGTCGTAAATGT
>JASDQU010688413.1:4306-16426 GCA_032191745.1 Picea mariana
AATGGGTTAAGTAACCTAAAAATGGGTTAAGTGACCTAGAAGATGAAAGTATAAATAAGAAGCTAGGATCTCTTGTAAAATGTACATTTGGTGAGAATCCTTTTTGTGGATCAATGGAGAGCTTCTTGGTAATATATCTTGGAGTATTGAAGGAGAACTTCTTGTGAGAGAATCTTATTGGTGTGGATTTCTTGAGCATGATTGAAGATCTATTCTGAGGAAGAGAGTGAGAGGAGGATCTCATGGATGCATCAAAGTTTCGGCAATGTCGGAGATATTGACGATAAATGTCTTGGAGTCACAGAAAACCGTATTTTCTGATGCCCACGCGGGTTGTCTATGTATAGGGTGCGTGTACACGCGGGCTAGCTATGTATAGGGTGAGTGTACACGTGGGATGACTGTGTACAGGGAGTGTGGACTAAATAACCTCATGGAGATTTGTGTTTGAGCTGGTGCCAAGCTCTTGGATGATGAGGCAGGTTCCAGATCTACATTCTATGTCCTCAGATCTATCACTAAGACACTTGTATGGTTACATTATTGTCATGATAGATGCTATTGTTTGATATGTTGTGAATTATTAGGGAATTCTTGGTATGGATCCTATGATATGGCTCAGTTTGGCTAATTTGGTTGATGGAGTGAGCAACACTCTTATGATTCAGTAGTGACATGATTGCTATGGTATACTAGCTATTTATACATGATTGAGATAGCATTTATATTGATTTGATGTGGAGCATGAATAAGCTATTGGAGAGCTTGGATGTGTTGTGATTGGTTGTGGGTCAGTTTGGACAGTGGAAGACAGAAGGGTTCTAAGCATATGAAGAAAAGAAAAACCCTAGTTTCTTAGAAGCAGACGCTTGTTGCATTATACACTGGCTGCGTTCACACGTGGGTTGTAGTGAGCCAGGGTGCATTTACATGCGGGATACACTATTGATAGGTTGTGTACCTATTGATAGATTGATATCTATTGAGGATTGTTGCCTCATCTCATTTGGTGCTGAGAATGTAAGTTGAGTCTTGCATATAGAGCTATTGCTCTTGTAGAGTTGTACTCTATTCAGTTGTTGCTGATAAACCCAAGGACTGTAGTCCGTAATAAAAAGAAAATTGTACATACATCTTGTGTTCTTTGTGTCCATTATGATGATGACTTTTTGTTGATATATTTTGTTGATATGTGCCTACATCTAACTGGTTATAAATGAAAACAATGGGTAATGAATAAATGTTGAATGCTAATTGATGAGTTTTTGTGCAACATGGAAGTTTTGGGAAAAAGATCCCCACACTCATTCACCCCCCCTCTAAGTGTGGTAGGTGTGTCCAACAGTATCCACCTTGGTAACATGACAGTAACATATTGACACATGCATTGACTTCCTGGTGTCTACCGAAGTGTGGGAGCTTCATGACATTCAGCAGGGTGGACTGTGCAAGGTTCATCATCCACGATTGGGGGATTATCCTTGAATTTTTCCCCTTAGTTCTGGTTAGGTACTTGTATGGGGCGAGCATACCATAGATCTTGCGATCTCCGAGGTTGAAGTCGTTGAAATTCAACACTGTGATCTTATCCTTCTCTGTCTGAACTGTGCATATCCCCTTCGGGAGATACGCAGTGACCATGGTGTACTTGAATTCTCTTGGTACACTATCACAATTCACCGCACCAGCCAGAGGCGAGATGTAATCGTGAAATATCATTGGAATCAATTTTTCATTTGTGAGGTCGTCTTTATGCTTGGTTCTCTTTTTTGCTGATGGTTGCGATGGTTCAGCTCTATGATCATTCAACGAAGAGGCTTGCACCATTCTCGTCAATGAATCTTGTATACCTATAGACATTGACATGATTCTTTTAGTCATGAGGTTGATGAGAAATTCCTTGACAGCTTCCTCTACAACGGTGAACTCATCTGACATAAACGTTTGGGGTTGGAAATATTCAGGCTTGAGGAGTAACTTAGACACTGCAATGGAATAGAGGGAAATAGCACAATGATCACTGTGTAAAATCAACAAGGTTAAGTGCTCAGATTCACTATTAGAAAAAGTGTTCTCATTGCATGGTGCGATGAGATAAATAGATAACTTGGCAATGGATCTCTTGCAATGGGCAAGAAGCCTTCATTAACTTTGTTCTGTCCATTACGACGCAGTCCAACAGTCTGGTGGTGAACCATAAATTCCTTTCTACTCGTTTGTGGGGGTCGACCGAATGGTTATATTGATCTCAACGACTATATTGCTTCACCCTGGCGAAGTGCCATGTGACACTGTTCTATTATCCCAGTGAAGCTCCAGTTTTGCAAATTTTCCTTCTGCGAAGTTCCCTCTGGAAATTTTTTTAACTTGTCAATCTTATCTCTCTTCTTACTTATCTTTCTAGCCTTCTTTACAGTGAGTTTCATCTCGGTATTCCTTTTTCCATTCTGATTCTTATCTTCTTTTGACATAGTTACTTCGTGTTGTTGAGATTCTTTCCCAAGATTCAAGGGAAATACTTCTTCTTTATTTGTAGTGGGTACTTTAGTCTTCTGTGGGTCCTCTAATGTTCTTAAAACGTTGACATCCAAGTCTCTGGTGTTAAATAGCTTCGATCTGTTCTTTTTTTCTTCAATCAGGTGTGTGATCCTTTTAGTCATGAAATATTTTAACTCTTTCTTTTTCTGCTCTAAAACTTCTTCTTCCTTCCTTTTGGCTTGATCTCTTTCAATCCAAGGCTTTCCTAGTAACATAGAAAATGGTGCACTGTCCTCAGTAAATTTAATAATCTCAAAATCTTCCTCTGTCAAAGTTCCATTGACATTCATAGATATCTAGGTGAGCTTTCCACATAGGTTTATCAGCTTTCCTCTAAATATACCTATTCCTCCCAATGAAGGAGTCATAGCAGGCTTCCCTAAAAGTTCCAAAGTTCTCTCTGTCATGATATTCACTTGTGTTTCCTCATATAGAACACAGCCAATTTCGAAGTCTCCTATTCTTGCTTCAAGGCATTCTTTTTCATTGAATACCTATGATAAACTGATGTGTCGGTGATCATTCAGGGTTTCTTTCATCTGTAGCAATACTTTCTATGATTCTTTCTAGGGTTCTTCCATAATCGTAGTTTCTAGATCTGCCTTAGGGTTTTCTTGTTTCATGTTCATTTCTTCAAGTTTAGCAATCATTCTAGGGAAATACAATACTTCATGGTCCATAGCTTTTCAACAAAGACAACTAGGTCTTCTCCCAGGGCATTCCTTAGCAGGATGTCTCAGTTTTCTGCAACTGTATCAGAGGGTTAATCCTCTCTTTCTTTTAAATGATTCCCAACTCTTTCTATACTACGCGCTAGGGTCATAGTAGCTAACCTGCAAATATTTTTGTCTAGGATCTTGCATCCATTTGTTAGTCCAAACATTCTTTCTATACATAGGTATAACATATCTTTCACTATTCTTATTAGATCTACGCATATCAACCCTTTAGGGACCCTTCCTCGGTTTCCTGTAACTTTGGGTGGTAAAACTTTCTTCATTGACGTCATGGTAGTCCAAGACTCTTTGGATTTTGCTTTGCTCCTTAGGAGAGACTATGTCTTTGCCATGAAAGATATTGTTTCCACTCTCTTTTGTGTGATATCTTTTCCTCACGATGGAAGAATTGTGACTATTAGATCAACTTTCATTCATCGATCCTGACTCGATTACCTCCCTTAATGGTTCTTATATGCAGATGGTATCACCCCTGCCACATGTCAATTATGTGGCGTTGTCTCCCATGTATTTAGCTACCGATGAAGATGAGCCTCTCACCGTAAGATAAATATCTTATGACTTAGATCTCGTAGTTGACATGGTGATCTCTTTGATATGGCTTTTAGATCTTGATCTCCTTACCCCTATCGCAGCCCTCGACATGTGTTCCTTCTAGAGTGTGTTTCTTCCATCAACTGAAGATCTCTTGGAAGCCATGCCCAAGTTTTATTCCTTGACATGGTGTGCTTCCGAAGCATTTTCCTATTGGAAGCCATGATCAAGAAGCCTTGAGCATGGTTTTCTTATTTCAAGCTCATTTAAAAATGAAACCATCCTTGAGCATGGTTTTCTAATTTCAAGCTTGTTAAAAAATGAAACCAGTTACAAGGACAGTTTTTTGCGTCTTTGGGGCAACCTCGTTAGAAAATGAAACAGAGGTTATGAGCATAGTTCTCATTTTTTTGTCAAGCTCGTTAAAAAATGAAATATAGGTCTAGGGATTGAACCTAGATTCTCGAGCATAGTTCATGTTCCTGTGTCAAGCTCCTTAAAAAAATGAAATAGTTTTCCCCCTCTTCAATTGATTCAAGTACTTTGTTACATATAGTATTTGACACTTATTTTCCTCCTACTGTGACATTGAACGTACCAAAGCTTGGGGGGCAATGCTTTTAGCCTCTGAACTTCACACTGAGGGTAAAGTCACTAGCTTTTTAAGCTAGGAGCTAAGTACCAACCATCCCTGTGTTATGTGTTTGGAAGTCCAAGCATAGTTTTCTATGGTTCAAGCTTGTGTAAAAATGAAACCACCTACCTCAAGCATAGTTTCCTCTAGTTCAAGCTTGAAACCAAGTCCAAGCATAGTTTTGTTTAGCTTTAAGCTTGTTAAAAAATAAAATCTATCCCAAGAATAGTTTTGTTTTGTTTTAAAGCTTGTGTAAAAATGAAAACAATCCCAAGCTTAGTCTTTGTTCTTTCTCATGCTCGTAAATATGTGAGAATGTAACCAAGTATACTTTTATCACTTTTCAGACTCGTAAAGGATATACGAAAAAGGAAACTCCTGGAGTTCCCTTTAAGCTCTTTTTAGACTCTCTAAATATGAAAGGATTGTCGAGCGATCTTGTTATTTTCACGCTCATTAAAGTATTTGAAGAAAACATCTTTTGAGCGATAGTTTATCTCTTTTTTGGTCTCATCAGACTACTTTATGAAAAAGGGACTGAGAGAGTTCTCTTTAAATGTTTTTTAGACTCTCTTAAACATGAAAAACCCTAGAGTTTTCTTTCTTTGGACTCATTAAAAAAGCATCGACAGACCCATGTGGGACCGAACCACTCCTTCTTAGGGTTCTTTAAATGTACTATAAAGGACTCATTCGAAGGATGAGCTTAAATATACAAGCATATGTTATCCTCCTCAATATTGTGTAAAAATAAAGAGGTAATTGCCATAAATGGTGGGGGGGAATTTTGGGAAGAAATGTATCTAAGCCTATATTCTATCGAAGAGTCACTTTTGAACATGACACCCTTTCACTCGCTTTGTGTCTAGGTTGGAAAATCTGCTTGTCTCTTGATCATACTCCTTTATAAGATTACAAATTTGTCGGCGATCCCTGTTGTTGAGTTAGTGTTTCCAATACACTTGTTGTGTTGTCAATATGTTCAAAGAAAAGTTTAACCTAGAAAGCCTTCTATTGCATCAGCCATTTCTACAGTCCTTAAGCCTTCTATTGCATCGAGCATCCCTGAGTCAGTCCTAAATCACATGTTTCTTTGATTTACCTCAAATATTTTTACTCATTTCATGTCATTGATGGGGGATACATTAAGGCCCTCTTGTAACAAGTCATTTCTTGTCGAATTCAACTCATTACCCAGGAATTAGACTTAGAAACTAATTGGTACCTTGGAACTTATATGCCTCAAATTGAGGTTTCCTCATTTTCGACAGTGAGTTTTCATTATTTACCCCTGTTTGGGAGATTCCATCGAGTGTTCGACTTCATCTCATTAATTTGCACCCATTGGATTGTATCATTGTACCTTAGGAGTCATTGACATTAATGGTGATTTCCTTCACACTTGTTAATGTTAATCCTTAATGACCGGTAATCAGGTGGTTTCCACCATGTTCGACTTTAGCACATGTATTCGCATGGTTAGATTCGTACTATAGAGTGGTGGAGATGAAGACCTTCGATATTTTCTGATAGATTCAGGTTGCGTTGGAGCGTATTCATATTGTACTGTTGCATAGATCCACAGTGTATGTCTCATGCCTATGTTCAAATTTGAGTCTTTAACACATAGATCCACAGTGTATTTTTGGTGGCTGTGTTCAGATTTGAGTCATATTGCAATGGATCCACAATGTATGTTTGGTGGCCATGACCTATCTTACTTGACATGGATATTTCAACTATCACTATGTTCTAACTTCATAATTTGGGAGGCTCTCTGTTACACATTATTTTCATCATCCCTATGAATTTTAATGATGTAAACCTATCTGTTGCCTTCAGAGGGCCGGTAGCCTGAATTCCTGAAGAAAGAAGGGAGAAGAACTTTTATTAAGAGAAGAAGTTGTATTTTCCTTTGTAAAAACCCTATTAAAGAGGATTTTCACAAGATTCTCTATACACAGGGTGTGGAAATGCCTGATTTCTACAGGTTGTACTAAAGTTAGGCTGTAGATTTTTTGTAGCTTGCACTATAGCTAGGGTGCGAAAATTCCTATACGTGGGAAAAATGAGTGTCTTCTCGATGTTTATAGAAGGAGAAGCTTCTATAGTGAGGTGGCCTCCGAACGATTTGGATCTTACTCGCTTTCATGATTTAGTGGGATCATCCTAACCTCCTCACCTTATCCTCTTCAACTTATAAATGGAGAGGAGCTCTCATGGAAAAAGTTAGATTGGATTGTTATTGTGTTTTGTAGCTTGGAGTTTTGGGAGCTTGTATGTTGGCTTTGAGATTTTCTTTGTCAAGATAGATTGTGAGTAGCTATCATATCTACAGTCTCCTAATTTGTGGATTAGAAGTGTGTGGGAAGCAWGGAAATATTGGAAGGAACCTGACAACATCAAGGCATATGGTTGTATCTTTCTTCCACATTATATAATATAGTGGCATGTTTCTTTCTCATAAAATCATTCTCATTTTATTACATGACTCCTTGATCACATGCATGTTGAGTATACTATTGTTTCTTTGAATTTGGTTAGTTTGTGTCATTGCAGATCCAATATCACAAGAGCACTGGAGCAGAGTGAGGAAAACAAAGATATAAGGAAGTGATATTCAAAGGTATGTCAGTCATCTCTTGTTTGATAGTAAATTTGACGATTAGAGCTTAGGGAAAGCACCATTTCCTGCCTTGGTTTGTTCTAGCTTCATAGTGAAGCTAGGGGGATTTATTTGTGTCTGCACTTAACTATTAGCCTGATAACATCCCACACGTATATCAGAGAGCTATAGCACAGGGAAAACCCTTGTCTGTAGAACCCTTGATTACCTAACCTTTGGGGATGGAAACAAAAACAGAATAGACAAGATCTATTTCCACACAACTGTCTCCTGGATCCTGTTGGCACCATTATTTGAGACCTATTCTGTTGGATTTCTATCTTATCCCTTATTGTAGTCATGCCTATCATTTTTTAGAAAAAAAAAAATTGTGGACACGACCCCCTTCCAACACCCTTATTTGGGCTTTACCCCATTGGATTCAACTCATCTCCCTAATCTTTGTGATACACTTCACTCATAACCCATTTTTTGTGTGGTCCTACCCACCCCTTTTCATGTTACCTCGTCATCATGACCCATACCCATAGCCAAGACTTGGAAGCTCACTTCACTACCTTGCACTCTAATTTCACAGAAACCCAACAAGAAGTGCGACAGCTCAGTGCCAATATTTTGACCATTAATCAAAAGATGCATTCCTCCATCGCTGCCTCAATCAGGGAACACAAACAAGAGCTCAAACAATACATTACTACTGAGCTTGATTCTGTCGCTACGACAATCTGCGCCAAGCTCCATATCCTTCAGATCTTCCCTTATCTGACCCACCTTTGCATACTGAAGGTGAAAATTCCTCTCATTCCCAGAATTTTTAGTCCCATCACTTTCAGCATGACCTACACCTTCCGCATGTGAATGTGACAAATTTTATGGATCGGATCCCACTGGGTGGGTAACTCAAATTGAAAATCATTTCTCTTTGTATGGCATTACGGATGAGTTGGCCAAACTCTGGTATGGTGTTGTCCATCTAGATCAAGAACGTTGGCAATGGAGAAAAAATGCCCACCAAGGGTATGTGGCTTGGACACACTTTGTGACAGAGCTTTATGAATGCTTTGGCACTGACACCAACCATTTAGGCCGTTTGACAAATTTGAAACAATATGGAATAGTGGAAGGCTTTATAGCTGCTTTTGACCAACTGGCTTTTTGTAAAGAGGGCATGTCTGATTATTTTTTCCCATAATTTTTTATCAGTGGCCTCAAGGATGAGATTTGTTCTCATGTCCTCATTGCTTGGCCTTAGATTTGGGTGGACACTACTAAAAGATCTCAGGAAACACGACAGGTTGTCTCTTCTCAAAACTACAAACCCTCTTTTATTCCTCGCACTAAACCAGTAACTCCCACTCCCCCTTCTACTCCACTAAATATCCAAAAATTGACCAGGGAATAAATGGATGAACGCCAATTCAAAGGCCTTTGTTATAATTGTGATGACAAATACTTTCCGGGACACAAGTGTAAGGAACAAAATATTTTTATGGCCATCTTGGAGGACGTTTCAGGAGAGGATGTTGAGGCTCCCATTGTGTCTGTGTCACCTGAACCCACTGACATAAACCCTCCCTTAGACCCTCTCGAAGTAGAACTATTCATTTACCTAAATTCTCTCACTGGCTCTCTTCTCCACAAACCCTCAAGCTAATTGGTTACATCAAGCATCAGAGGTTCATCATTCTTGTTGATAGTGGAAGCACCCATAATTTTATTCATCGCCGCATTGCCCAAGAAACTAATTTCTATATATGTGCAGTCAATAATTTCCAAATCATTATTGCCAATGGTGGGTCCATGAAATGTGGAGGGCGTTGTGAAAATGTGTGTCTCCAAATTGGTGAATACCATCGTAAATATCATATGTTTTCTATCAACATGGATGGTTGTGACATTGTGTTGGGTGCAGAATGGATAAGGACTGTGGTTCCCATTCTCATGGATTTTAAGGAATTAACCATGCAATTGGACCAGGAGGGCCAAAAATATAAGTTCCAAGGAATCATGGTCGGTTCCCCGGAGATCATTAGTTCCCATCACATGGAAAACCTACTCAGAAAAGGTCATTCTGGAATTATTTCCCAAATCCATGCCATACAAGCCAGTAAGACACCCTCTGTGTCGCAGGACCTCCAATCCATCCTCTCTAAACATCAAGTGGTTTTTTATGCTCCCTAGGGACTCCCTCCTTCCTGTGTTTTTCATGATCATTCCATTCCCCTTGCCCCAGGAAGCCTTCCTCCCAATATCCATCCCTATCATCACCCATTTTCCCCAAAAAATGAAATTGAGAAAATGGTTCAAGAAATGCTCAACGCAGGTGTTATCTGCCCTAGTACAACCCCCAACTCTTCTCCTATGGTCATGGTCTTTAAGAAAGAAGGTTCTTGGAACATGTGTCCTAACTTTCGCCCCCTCAACAAACTCACCATTAAAGACAAATTTCCCATTCCTTTCATTGATGACCTCTTAGATGAATTGAGTGGTGCCCATTTCTTTACTAAAATTGATCTTCATTCGATCTACCACCAGACACGTATGAAAGAGGCATACATTCCTAAGACTTCCTTTAGAGATCACGAGGGCCACTATGAGTTTTTGGTCATGCCCTATGGATTGTTTAATGCTCCGGCCACTTTCCAAATCCTCGTGAATCATGTCTTCCGTCCTTTTCTCTGTCATTTTGTGTTAGTTTTATTTTATGACATCCTCATCTATAACAAAACCTGGATAGACCATCTTTCTCATGTGGATCGAGTTCTCCATCTACTCTCTCAACACCATCTTTTCCTCAAACAATCTAAATGTGCTTTTGTTGGAAGTAGAGTACTTGGGTCATCTTGTGATCAAGACCAGTGTCAGGGTGGATTCTAAAAATATTGAAGCTATGTAATATAGGCCTCACCCAAAGACTCTCAAAATATTGCAGGGATTTCTAGGTTTGACAAGTTATTATCGCAAGTTTGTTAAGAATTATGGAATTATTGCGACACCTCTCACTACACTCCTTAAAAATAATTCTTTCACTTGGACTTCAGCAACTGCTCAGGATTTTCAAACCTTGAATATGGCCATGAGCACCACTCCATTCCTGGCCCTTCCTGATTTCACAAAGACCTTTGTCCTGGAATGTGATTCTTCTGGGAAAGGAATTGGCGATGTGCTTTTGAAAGAGGGTTGGCCTTTGGCCCTTACCAACAAACAACTATTTGAGAGAAATTTGGGAAAATCAATCTACGAAAAGGAAATGTTGGCTATTATGCATGTCGTGGATCTTTGGTACCATTATCTATTGGGGAAACGCTTCCAAATTAAGACAGATCATCAAAGCCTTAAGTATTTTCTGGAACAACACCTTTCCTCCCCCGAGAAACAAAAATGGGTGACTAAGCTCTTTGGATATGATTATGAGATCATTTACAAGAAAGGAAAAGACAATGTGGTTGTTGATGCACTTTCCCGAAAATATGAAGATGAAGGATCCCTTTTTTCTCTCTCCTTCATTGTACTAGATTGGCTCCAAGATGTTAAACAGGAATGGCTATGTGATCCCAAATGTTTGCATTAGATACAACAACTGCATTCCAATTCTCCAGTTCCCCAGGGTACTCTTGGATTAATGAGGAGCTTCGATACAAAGGCCATTTTTATTTAAGTAAACAATCAAAACTTAAATCCATGGTACTTTTTGAGCTTCATGCTACACCCACAGCTGGGCACTCCGGGTTTACCAAAACCTATGACAGGGTCAAACGTTCTTTTTTCTGGGATGGTATGAAATAGGACGCTCATAATTTTGTGGCTAAATGTGATGTGTGTCAATGCAAAAAGGGTGAAACAGTCAAATCTTTGGGCACACTACAACCGTTTCTGATTCCACCTACTATTTTGCGGGATACCTCTATGGATTTTATTGTAGGCTTACATAAATTGGGTAATAAATCAGTCATTATGGTGGTAGTTGATTGTATTTCAAGTATGTTCATTTCTGTGCTCTTCAAAACCCATTTACAACATCCATTGTGGCTCAACTTTTCATAGATCACATCTTCAAGCTTCATGGCATGCCGCATTCTATTGTTTTTTATCGCGACCCAACTTTCACCTGCAATTTTTGGCAAGAACTGTTCAAGCTACAAGGCACCCAATTGCATCTCAGCATAACTTATCATCCCCAAATTGATTGCCAAACTGAAGTTGTCAACAAATGTTTGGAAACGTATTTGAGGTGTTTTGCATCAGAAAGGCAGCATCAGTGGGCTAAATGGTTACCACTAGTTGAATGGTCGTACAACACTTCGTACCGTACAACTACCTGCATGACTCCTTTTGAAGCAGTATATGGACAAAAGCCACCTTCAATTCTCTCATATTTTTTAGGTGTCTGGAAGGTCCAGGTGGTTGACCAAACGCTTACAGTTTGAGAGGCTATTCTCTATACCCTCAAAGAGAATTTGTTCATGGCCCAAAATCGCATGAAGCAACAAGCAGATCAAGGTTGCTCTGAACGTCAATTGGCAGAAGGGGGTCAGGTATTTCTTCGACTACAACCTTACAAGAAAAATTCCCCCAAGGTTGACCATTGTCAGAAACTGGCGCCCAAATTTTATGGTCCTTATACAGTTCTCAAGCATGTGGGATAGGCGGCCTATCAGTTAGCTTTTCCCATTCCTTCTAAGCTCTATCCTGTTTTTCATGTTTCCTTCTTAAAGAAGGTGATTGGAAATAAGTGACAAACCCAAACCACCCTTCCCGAGTTGGACAAAGAAGGCTCCATTTGGATACATCCACAAGCAGTTTTGGACCAACGTGAGAATGTTCTGTGTCAATGCACCATCAAGGAAGTGTTATTCCAGTGGAAAGATATGAGTCCAGTAGATGCCACTTGGGAACTCGCTACCATTCTACAACAATTTCCTCATCTCAAGCCTTGAGGACAAGGTTGTTTTTTAAGGGGGAGGACATGTTAGGGACCTAACCCCTCACATAGGTAGAATAACATATTTCCATGTAATAAAGGTCAATATTAATAAGGCCTAACAATAAGG
>JASDQU010688414.1:13483-28535 GCA_032191745.1 Picea mariana
CAAGTTGAAACAAACTGGCCCAGTGGAAGAGTTTATGGCTGCCTTTGAGCAATTGGCTTTCATAACGGAGGGCATGACAAATGCTTTTTTCAGGGAATTCTTTATTAGTGGCCTCAAGGATGAAATACATCCTCATGTACTCATGGCTCACCCACAGACTTGGTTGTAAGCTACTAAAATGGCCAAGGAAGCAAAAAAAGTAGTCTCATCCCAAACCAAAAAAACACCCTTTATTCCTCGCCCTAAACCCACCCTTCCCGCTACTCCTGCTACTTCCCTCAAGATCCAGAAATTTACTCGATTGAAATGGATGAACGCCAACTTAAGGGTCTTTGTTATAATTGTGATAACAAGTATTTTCCAAGGCACAAGTGTAAGGAACATAAGCTTTGTATGGCTATGATTGAGGATGTTTTTGAAGGAGAGGGCGATGTTTCTCATGTACCCAATCTACCCCCACCAGCAGATCTTAATCCGCCCTTTGATCCGTCAAAATTTGAACCATTGATTTCCCTGAATGCACTTACTGGTTTCTCTATCCCCAAACCCTCAACTTAATTAGCTACATTATGAACTGGAAATTCATCATTCTCGTTAACAGTGGCAACACCCATAATTTTATTCATTGTTGCATTTCCCAAGAAGTCAATTTCTATATCCGTCTAGTTAATAATTTCCAAATCATGATTTCCAATGGGGGTTCCATGAAATGTGGAGGGCGTTATGAAAATGTGTGCCTACAAATTGGTCAGTACCACCTGAAATATCATGTGTTTGCTATTGACATGGGTGATTGTGACATTATACTTGGTGTTGAATGGTTATGCTTTCTCGGCCATGTCACCATGGATTTCCATAAATTAACCATGCAATTCCAGTAGGAGGGCCAACAACACTAGTTCCAAGGCATCAGAGCAGGGTCACTAGAGATCATCGGTTCCCACTGAATGGAAAAGTTCCTTAGAAAAGGTCATTCTGGAATTATTTATCAACTTCATTCCATTCAGGAGGTTGAAACACACTCTATCCATCCTGACCTCCAATCTCTCCTCTCCCAACACCAAGTTGTGTTTCAAATCCCCCAGGGACTTCCCTCTTCTCAAGGTGTTCATGATCATTACATTCCTCTCATTCTAGGAAATCTTCCTCCAAATTTTTTTCCTTATCATCATCCCTTTGCCCAGAAGAATGAAATTAAGAAGATTGTTCAAGAATTGTTATAAGTCGATGTCATCTGTCCCAGTACCATCCCCTATTCTTCTCCAGTTGTCATGGTACTCAAGAAAGAAGGTACTTGGCGCATGTGTCCTGATTTTTGCGCCCTCAACAAACTCACCATCAAAGACAAATTTCCCATTCTTGTCATTGATGACCTTTTGGATGAATTAAGTGGTGCTCAATATTTTACCAAACTTGATCTTCGGTCTGGCTACCACTAGATTCATATGAAAGAAGAAGAGATTCCCAAGACTGTATTTTGAATTCATGAGGGTCATTGTGAGTTCTTGGTTATGCCATTCGACCTCTATAATGCTCCCTCCACTTTTCAAATTCTCACAAGTCATGTCTTTCATCCTTTCCTCTGTTATTTTGTCCTGGTTTTCTTTGATGATATCCTCATTTATAGCAAAATTTGGCAATCCCATCTTTCCCATGTGGATCAATTTCTACAACTACTGTCTCAGCACAAAATTTTCTTAAGCGGTATAAATGTGCTTTTGGAGCCTCTAAAGTTAAGCACTTGGGACATATTGTTGGAAAGGATGGTGTCAGGTTGGATCCGAAGAAATTGAAACTATGCAGGCTTGGTCGCTCTAGAAAAATCTTAAAATTTTGCGTGGCTTCTTGAGTTTGACGAGCTATTATCATAAGTTTGTTCAAAATTATGGAAAAATTGTAGCTCCCCTCACAACTCTCCTTAAAAAGAATGCTTTCAGTGGGACTGCAGCATCAGACCATTCCTTCCAACCCTTGAAAGCAACTATGTGCACTACTCTTGTTCTGGCTCTCCCTGACTTCAACAAGACCTTTGTACTGGACTATGATGCCTTAAGGAAATACATTGGGGCTATCCTCATGCAAGATGGTAGACCATGGATTTCACCAACAAACAATTTTTTGAGTGCCATTTGGGCCAATCCACCTATGAAAAGGAAATGTTGGTTATTTTGCACACTGTGGATCTTTGAAGTCCTTATATCAAAGCCTCAAGTATTTTATGGAAAAAAAGAATTTCTTCCCTAGAGAAACAAAAATGGGTAACCAAGTTCTTTGGATATGATTATGAGATCATCTACAAAAAATTAAAAGAAAATGTGGTGGTTGATTCCCTTTCCAGGAAATATGAAGAAGACGGGTCCCTTTTTTCCTTATCTTTCATTGTCGTGAATTGGATTTAGGAGGTTCACCAGGAATGGTCACAAGTTCCCAAACTTTCAAAACCAATCCAAACACTGTAGCAAGATCAGCAAGCTTCTCCACGATACTCGTGGCACCATGACAAGCTTCGTTATAAAGGTCATCGATATTTAAGCAAACAATTGAACCTTAAATCCATCGTGCTCTCTGAGTTTCATGCTTCACCTACAATTGGGCATTCTGGTTTTACCAAAACCTATAAACGGGTCAAAAGTTCTTTTTTTTGAGACGATATGAAATGGGACATCTGCACCTTTGTGGTTGAATGTGATATATGTCAACGCAACAAGGGAGAGAGATTCAAAGCTCCAGACACACTCCAACCACTTCCAATTCCACCTACTCTTTGGACATATATTTATATGGACTTCATTGTTGGCTTACCTAAATCAGAAAATAAGTCACTCATCATGGTAGTTGTGGATCGTCTTTCCAAATATGCTCATTTATGTGCTCTTCAACACCCATTCACAACATCCACCATGGCTCAAATTTTTATGGATAATATCTTCAAACTCCATGGCATGCCTCATTCTATTATTTCTGACTGTGATCCAACTTTCACCAACACTTTTGGAAAGAATTGTTCTGACTCCAGAGAACCCAATTGCATCTTAGAACAACATATCATCCTCAAACTGATGGACAAACTGAAGCGGTCAACAAGTGTTTGGAAATCTATTTGACTTGTTTTGCATCCAACAGACAAAATCAGTGGGTTCAATGGTTACCCCTCGTTGAATGGTGGTACAACACCTCTTACCATGCCGCCACTTACATGACTCCCTTTGAAGCAGTCTATGGAAAAAATACACTCTCATTTATATCATGCATGCTCGGTGTCTCAAAGGTTCAACAGGTGGATCAAACTCTTACAGTTTGCATGGCCATTCTCCGTACTCTCAAATAAATTTTGGTCATGGCTCAAAATCGCATGAAACAACAGGTAGATCGGGGTTGTTCTGAACGTGAATTTGTTGAAGGGGATCAGGTGTTTCTTCGTTTGCAACCTTATAACAAGACTTCACTCAAATCCCATCACTGTAAAAAACTCTCCCCCAAATGTATGGTCCTTATCGTATTCTCAAGAGAGTGGGGTCAGTGAACTCCTAGTTAGAGTTTCCCAGTCACTCTAAGCTCCATCCTTTTTTTCATGTTTCTTGCTTAATGAAAGTGCTCGGCACTAGGTGCCTAACTCAGACTAGTATATTTGAGTTGGATGAATAAGTTTCCATTTGGTTGCAACCACAAACAGTCTTGGACTAGCGTGAGCGTCCTCTCCACCGACACACTATCAAGGAAATTTTAGGTTGGTGGAAGGCCACACAACCAGAAGATGCCACTTGGGAACCGACTACCATCCTACAACAATTTCATCAACTCAAGCCTTGAGGACAAGGTTGAGGGGAGGGGCATGTTAGGGACCAAACCTTCCTAACCCCTCACGTAGGTAGAATAATATGTTTTCCATGTAACAAAGGTCGATATTAATAAATAAGGCCTAGGAATAAGGAGAATAAGTCAAATGTAAGAAGACCTAATATAAGCATCCGCTTCTAGAAAGATCTTCCTCTAGATTGTTCTTTTGGGTAGACAGATTCAGTATAAATAGGAGTCGAGGGCATGAGAAATATTTGTCTTAAGAATGATTGTAATAGAGATCTTCTCTGCTGGAGGTTTCCCCCCTCGAAGAGGCAAGTGACCATTGATTTCGTTTCAATAAAGGTATCATTTTGATGTGTTAATTTTGTATAGTTTGTTGTTTTGTTGGTAATTGCTATGATATTTGTGTTTATGTTCAATATAACATAACCATGTTCTTAACAAGAAATCCTTGGTTGCCTTCACGACATCCTTCTTGGCTTTAGTGACATATTGGGGTAATTTCCAAGCAGTAGAAGTTTTGTTCTCTAATCTAGACCTCTTGTGGGACCCTCTCTTACTATATTTTGGGTCTTGTTCTTTGTTATACATCAATATGTTCAAAGGCCATGGGAGGACATGGGTCTCAAGTATTAAGGGATGCAAGTGATGGAGGTAGTTATGAGCAGAGGCCACAAGAGTCTGATACATAAGGGATTACAATAGACACAACCCAAGGGGATATTTTGTTTCTGAGATAGAGGGGTAATGCTCCACAATGAAAGCACCTAGCAATTGAGTATAACTCAAATTAGGTCAAAAAAATTCCCAATTTGCAAGAAAAGAGCCAGAGTAATGGAACTAATAAGAGTTGAACCAAGAAACAAAGGAAGTAAGATGAGATAGATAACCTGTAGAATTAAATGTGAGTTGCTGAGACTAGGTCTAGGTAGGGCTACTTGCCATTGTTGTATGCCAAAGATGTAGTAGCTACCATGAACACTTTACCTTCACAATCATCCAATGCTTGAAATAACCAGGTGCATGTTGGTTCCATAATGGGGCACAATACTTGTCTTGTCATATAATCATTAATAGGGTTACGAGCTATTTTGAAGCTAAATTCTCTCATCCTACTCCTCCTTCATGTTCATAATTTCCTATACCTCAACATTTAGGCCAACCTCCACCAAACATGTATAGAGTGTCATAGCAATAGCATCTTCCACCCCAATTAAGTAAATATAAAAATATATTATTTTACTAATAAAATAAGTAACTATTATATATATATATATATATATATATATATATATATATATATATATATATATATAATGAAACATGATACTAAAATGTTGTTTGAAAATAAAGAATAAAAACAAGAAAAAGTATACTTATATTATAATATAGAGAGAAAAATATATTAATAAACTTGCAATTCACAACTATTATATAACAAGATGAGCTGCAGAGAAGCAAGTTCCTACCTTTAGGGAAGGGGTGCCATTGCTTGACTTGATTGTTCTCATGCTAATCTTTCAAGCTTGGATGAAAGAAGTGTTTAATTGTATAGGAAATATGTTCGACTTATCTGTTCTCGTGCTAATCTTTCAAGCTTAAATGAAGAAGTGTTTACTATATCTGAAAATCAACCCGATAAGGAAAGATTTAGAGTCCACTTGATCTCTTAGTGCAAAAACCAATTACAATCATTCGTCTATCCTTTTGTGGGGATCCATCTTTCCATGAAAAATCCTTAACATCTTAGATTAAATTGTATATCTTTGGCAGCTAATAATTGGCTAATTTTCGATCTTAGACCAAATTTTATGTCAGTATAGGTTTTCCACTACACTACAACAGTATAACAACACCGTAACAGTATACCAATAGGATTTGAAGGATTTTATATTTGTGAAATTTTATAGCATTGAAGTATAACAGTATACCAGCAAGATTTGAAGGATTTTATATTTGTGAAATTTGCAATGCCAACAAACGACGACAAGATTTCTATATTTGTCTAGTATTGCCTCATGCTCCACCTTGAAAGTATCAATAATTAAATTGGTTACCAGGTCAATCACAATAATGGTGCACGCTATTAATATGCACGGGTTAATCAAATTAATTGTGCAGGCCATTAATAAACACATGTAGCAGAAACCCTATCAGAAATTGATGCTGCAGTGGTCAATTTACTTTTCGGCTAATCTAGAGTTATGTTTGAGATTTTAAAGTTTAAATAGCATTAAAGAATAAAAAACATCATAATTGCAGTGAAATCGTTCTTGCTTCTATATTAAATAATAATAAAATGAATCGCCAACTTGTAGATGCTTTATCAAACTCATGCCACATGCATTGCATAGCATGTAGTAGTCTCCACTTGGTTCGTATGCCTGCACGTAGTTTGCATGGATCCTATCTCTGTATCCTGGACCGAAACAAGCTATCGATTTGGAAGTGATGCCATTGACATTGTATCTTAAACTCTAATTTAATCTATGGGTAGATGATCAGCGATTGGACTATCTGCTACTGCGGTTGGTGCAGGGGAAATTAGATCAACTTCAACCTGAGATAGGGTATGCTATTGGGTCATTATCCAAGCAGGAAGAGTGTTTGTCTGGTCTGTAAACTACCTTATCTAGGATCAACTCAAACTGGCACAGATACTTTAGGTGTTGCTACTAAAATGGGCTATGGGTAAACTGAAACTGGAATTGGTTATAGTCAATATCCAATGGATGGATTCTTTTTAGGTGCTAAAATGACGATGGAAAACTTAAACATGGATGGCCAATTCTTATGTGTATAATGGTGACACTTTAGGAAAATAACATATATGTTTTCGACTGTACTCTTTGTTGATTGCATACGAAAGGAAAATCTGAATGTAATATTGTCTTTCCGGTGTGTGGTGCAAACACACGCCCACTATTCTGGCCTAGGCATGGTGTTTGGGTACTTTGAGGCTTCTTCTGGTATAGGTTTGATGGTTTCATCAACTAAGACGTCTTATTGTCTTTGAACAAAAGTATCTTTCTGTGTTATTTTTTTATTTTTTAATCATGGGTTGTTGTGTTTAATATGGCTTGTATGTTCATGAATATGTTGCTATTATTGCACATGCCAACAACCTTATATCCCAACTCAACCTTCTGAAATATAACTAGGGTCTACTCTTCTATAAATATTTTGTATAAAAGGGTACCAGATCGGCCAAGGAAGTGTGTAAGGGAAGAGAGGATTGGTTTCAGGCAGAGGCAGAGGATGCTATTACAAGCAGGAATACATATTTGGTCTTTGGAACAAGTTGGTATGTATGTATGTATTTATGTATAGCCCAGAGGGTGGGTTTAATATAGTTGGTTCGGGAGGTTGCTGAGTGGAATTAGAAAATATTTATTTTCTTATTTGACTAAGAGGTGAAAACAATGACTAAGTTGGCTAGGGAGGCGACCCTTTCCTCCACCTCAATGTGTTTTGTCAGGCATGCAAAGGTGCTTGCATATGTCCTAATTGTATCCATGCTATAAAAGATTGGAAGGAGGGTGATGATTATATCCCTGATGCTATTAAGTGGATTGTATCAACCCCATCATTGTCAACCTTTAAAACCATAGTAAGAACGTGATGGAACCAAAGATTTTCCAATCTGGAGCGGAGTGACATTCTGATGGAAAATAAAATTTGGCAATGCCTCTCACAAGATTAGTTGCTTATGGCTTTAGACAGACTACCTATGTGTGTTCTTTCCAAACTAAGGATTGTTTCGAGAAAATGGAAAGAATTTTTATCTTCCCCAGATGCCTTGCAAAGAATTATTCAAATTTGTCAGTGCCCTCCTTCCTAGGGTTTTTAGTTTAGTTGGAATCGGCAAGGGAAGGTGTTAACAAAATATTTAGGATGGACAAGGTTGATGGAGATGAGTGGATCCCCCGGGAGAGACATAAATCTTCCATCATTATTCTCAATTGGCAAGCATTATTATCGATTAGGAAGATAGTTTGGTTGTGACTCCTCATCTCTCCACCAGAGGGAGACTCTACCAATCTGTCATGGACAATTGTAGCCTGCGGGATTACTTTTTAGTTTTCCATACTGTGAATAAATGCAACAACACCATTATGAAACAAGAAATCGTTGTTGAATTTATATATTTCTAATTAGTACTAGAAATTAATACATGAAGTCGTGACACATTGAGAATTCATAATAAAAATAAATAAAATTTCATGCCACCCGTATTAAGGAAACATCTGATCAGAATCACTAGTGTGTACATGCCTACAAGAGGGAAGGTAAAGAAAGCTAAACTCAAATAAGTAGGGTGTAATTTTTTTAAAGAAACTATTTTGCAGGTGTAATGTTTTTCCACTAGCGAGAAATTTATTGTAGAATTGAAAGAAACTCACGAGCTATTTTGCAAAATTTAAACACACAATGCAATGACCAATGCAATGGTGTCTTCTTCCCTAGGTTCCTCCCAAACAAGATCTAGTTCTTATCTTCTTATCATAACAGAGCACATGCCAAGAAACTCTGGTTCACACCACCAGAAGAAGAGAATAAGAGAAACGGGGAGTACTTTGGTTCATACCATGGGAAAAATAAAAATAGGGAGGATTTTGGCCATGGGAAGAAGAGGAGAAACAGGGAGGAGGAAGAAGACAAGAAGAAGAGGAGAAATGGCGAGGAGGAAGAAGAGAAACGAGGAGGGTAATCAACTAAGTGAGCTAATGGCTATTATATTATAATTGTACAGGTTTTAGAATTAAGTGTTCTCTAGCACATTTGTTGGACACCGCAACCTTGCATGTAATATTTTGGACACCTCAATAAGAAATATGAATTATCGACCATGGGCTATGTTCTCTGCTGTCATTGGGAAACATTTAATGTTTGGGAATTAATGCTAACTTGAAAGTTAGCATTAATACATCCAGGGATATAATATAGCATCTATCCTAAGTTTAAAACCAACGGGCCTCGATATGAGGCCAAATAAGGCCTCAAATTTTCCCATTGGTTTAAAAAAATTGTTGTAGCTACTTGATAAGTGGATAAAAAGTATTCCATGATATATGAAGTTAAAATTTTGGGATAAATGTTTTGATTTGCGTGTGGAATTAATGAAAATCATCAATCCGTTTACAATAGTCCCTGCTGCCTAAAGGCAGGGACTAATAATAGAATATAATAATTTAATTTTTTCTCATCTTTGCACTTCAACCATATTTATAAATTTAAAAAAAAATAGTGAATTAAAAAAAAAAAAAAATTATATACTAATTGATTGAATATATAAATTATTCAAATAGTATTTTATAAATCATGTATATTACTAAGTGTTGTTATGTTTCTAAATTTATTTGCAGCACTAGAAATAAAAGATTAATAAGCATAAAAATATATCTCCAAAACAAATTTTCATTTTTTTGGTCCATTACATCGCATATAAAATATGTTATTTTTCGTTTCACTTCATGTTTGTAGAAGTTTGGCTTTTGTAAACTTTTGAAATTATGGATGAAGAATGTCATGTCTTTTTAATATCTAGTAAAATTAGAGATATTCTTTAGTATCTAACGAATGCATGTACTACTTATAAAATTTATGGTAGTCTTAACATGAGAAGAAACCCATAAAACATAAGGAAAATTCACTTAAAAACAAACCTTATATAAAACTTATAGCTTGTTTGATGAAGAAACCTATTACACATTAGGTTCAAAGAACATGCAACAATATTTCTCTAAGAAGAGTCCTCCATGGAGCCTAAGGTAATTTCACTTAAATAGAGGCAACTAATCAAACTTATGACAATCTTGCCTCGAGAAGAATATAAAATCTATGACAATCCAACACTAAGAAAAATCACACTTTATAAATAAGGCAATATAACCATGGAAGAAACCTCTAATGCCTTAAGGAGAAGCTTGTCTAGAACTTATGGCAACAACAACCTTGTATGAGGAACAAACTTACAAGGAACTTATGACAATCTAATTTAAGAAAGAAGTTTTTATTAAGCTATGACATCCCACAAAACATGATATTGAAATTATGTTATCATTTGAACTTGAGGACTTGCACCCCAAAGCAAACTTTTAGATTAACAAAAATTTTGGTGCAAAAAATGCCTTATAAATCATCTCCATCTCACAATTACTTGATGTTATCACATCAACATTGAGTTTTGCACTCAAAAGCAAATTTCAGAATCGACAAAGTTTTTAGTGTGGTTATTTCCTTATAAACCATCTCCATCTCACAGTGGTTATGCATATCAAATTATTCATAATACACGTACACCTATAGTTTTATGCATGTGGGATTATTTGCAAATGCATGTCGAATTATTCACTGCACATACATACAATTATTATGCATGTGGATTCACATCAACATCCACATCATAGACAAGGCATGGCATTGAAACCATTAATGACATTAGTACCAAAGTGAAGGAGGACACATCAACATGGGGACATGCACCCCAAAAACAATGTCTAATTTGACACACTTTTGGTAGAGTTAATCACTTTTCTGTTAGGGAAAAATTGAAGGACCCATACTTATCTTAAAGTGTAAAAATCTTCGCAAATCTTACTAATTCTTAAAATGCCAATTATAAAATGTTTGGTGATTTTTTAATAAAAATATTCAAATTTCTAAAGGTTTTGTATTGTTATAAGAATTTTTTTGTGATTTTTAAAGTAAAATGATTTTCTCTTATAAATTTTGAGTGAATTGTTTTTGGAAAAAATGAAAATGGACTAAAATTTTTTAAATAAAAAATTAAAACTTTAAAAAAAATGAAAATTGACTAATATTTTTTAAATAAAAAATAAAACTATTAATCAAATGTGGAAATTGTCCTTCAAAATTTGTCTTAATTTTAGTTTCACAATTATTATTATTATTATTATTATTATTATTATTATTATATATATATATATATATATATATATATATATATATATATATAATTACTCACAAAATATACATTAAAAAATAATATTAATATGCATTAAATTGAAAAAAAAAATTGTTAATACGAAACAAAATTGTAACATAAAAATATGTCAAAAATAGTATGTAATATGACATAAATTTAGATGACAAACTTAAAAACCACTTAAAAAAATGATAAATATTATTAATTTATTTTATTATTTTATTTTTAATTTTCATTTTTCCTAGTAAAAATAAAATGAACATCCGAGTAAGAAGAAATAGAATTGAGGGCATTTAAATTCAAAACTCAAAACAACTCGAAAAAAAATGATAAATATTATTATTATTTTCATTATTTTATTTATAATTTTCATTTTTCCATGAATTAACATCCTAGTTTCTTAAAAATTCAAAAAATATGATAAATATTATTAGTTTCTTCTCATTATTTTATTTCTAATTTTCATTTTTCCTAAAATTAACACCCTAGTTTCTTAAAAATTCAGTAAAAAAAAAATGGAATTGAGAGTGTTTAAATTCAAATTTTGGTTGTATTTAAGTACAAATGAGAAACCACTTTTCATTATTAACAATGAATAATGAACACCAAGTAAAATACAACACCTTGCCTGGAAGAAGTGGGATATGTTGCATAGAGCCCCTCATATATATGTTTATTTCAACAATTTTATCATGTAATTATTTTATATAAATTTATCATTATTGTGTCATTCAAAAGACAACAKACACCCYSCAAGGAAAAGGTGGGATATGTTGCATAGAGCCTCTCATCAATATTATTTATTTCAACAATTCCATCGTATAAATATTTTAAATAAAATTATCATTATTGTGTCATTCGAGGTGCATGAGAAAAAAGGGCCACAAGATATATTTTGATCTTAATCATAATACATACAAATCACGCAATTCCATCTCCCAATTAACCTATCCTTAGCATGTGGTAGGAAGAGGATATGTCACAGAGAATCTTTGCTACAAACCAACTAGACAGAATCTTTGCTACAATGTAAGGTAACTATCCTCTTCCTAACTATATTATAAATTGAAATTATATTTAGTGGTCATGTAAACCTCGATCAATGTAAGGTTAGGATACACTAATCTTTCTCATAGAACTACCACAACTAATGTGAAATATTATATAAGTTTGGTAACAACCTAAACTGGTTTAGTTATCTTGTCCTATTAATTCCTAACTACCACAACCAATGTGGACATTATATCAATTTGGTCACAACTTAAAGTGTTTTTTTAATGTTGTCATTTTAATTTCCATCTTTCCCACATTTGTCATTTTGGAAGAAGTTAAAAAAAAAAAAAAATTGTACCCAATATAAATATAAAATTAACTTGAACATGGGTAGGATTCTAAGCACCTAAGGGAAAAAATAATATTTTAAAGTGTTAATCATAATAAATATTTAATTATTAAAATTAAAACGTTCAAAATAGAACTGTTATTATAATAAATTATATAATTATTATTTATCTTTTTTCAAATATAATATCAATTATAAATTAAAAATAAAAAAGATGTTAAAGATTTTATAGAAAAACGTATTTTTTTTTAAAGAAAAGAAAATTATTTTTTTTTATGAAAAAAGAAAAATATTTTAAAATATTAATTATAGTATTTTTTTAGAAAGAAAAAACTTTGTATTCATAAAAATGAGTGTATATATTTTTGTCTAAGTGGACGCAGTACATTTTTCAAAATTAGACAAAAGTATCTCCTTCATCACCATCAACCTATCCATCTCATTCAAATTTTTTACTTCAAAACAACTTATAAATATTTTTTAATTCAAAACAACTTATAAGTAAAATTATGTTATCCATCTCAAATAAGAACTCTGAACTTGTTCAAAACTAAAACCTTCCTTCCTCAATCATACCAACATTAAAACTAAAGTAAAAAAGATTTCTCCTTGCAAAGGCATCCATCATAGAATTCTTATGCAGTGAAAGAGCCAGAAACTAACATCAAAGCCTCCTTTGACAACTTGTTCGTCGTAGTGTTGAGCTCTCTCAATATGTGAGAAAAAGAGGATCATTCAAACTCGTTAATGAAGGAGCTAATATTATTAAGAAGAAGCTATAACTTCACCACCTAAATTTGAACCTTGTTATTTTCCCAATCAATTGCAACCTTAAATTCCCAAACACCTACACTTTTGTTAGATTCAATAAATTATCATAAAACAACAAAGTCCACACAACCAAAAGCTCTTCCTTCATATTTATCCCTTTGCTAAGCACATATCAAACCTTGAAAAAAATATATTTACATATGAAGAGGACAATTCCAACACTATAGAGAAGAGGATAAACCCTCTCTATATAATAAAATTTCAAAATAAAATATTATAGTAATTTTTGTAATCACTATTTATTTATAAACAATATAACTTTGAAATATATTTTAACAATATATGATATCGAAATTATTAATAATGTTAATTCAAAATATATGAAAATGAAAATATATCATTATGTTAATGTGAAAATGAAAGAGGATATTTTTAAGTTATGTTGTCCAAACTTTGTAAAATTTGGACAATTAAGTTTTCCCTTTGAATGTGGAATTATATAAATGTTAGGTTTTACAAACACACAAGAGCAAGATCAAATCAACTTTAGAGAGTGGTTAAATGTAGTTTGGGTTGCAATGAACATGTAATTTGCTATGTTTAATTGATTACTATACAATAATAAATTTTGGTAACTTTTGTAAAAAAAATTGGTAATTTATCCATTATACTAAGCCATATTTTCTAGCCTTTTGAATGTATTGCAAAAGTTTGCAAATTTTTCAATTGATTTAATTTGTAAATTTTTCTAATGAAAATTGATTTAAAGAATTTGAATTAATCTCCTCCACCTCAATACATTTGCAAGTGGAAGATATGGCACACTATAAATCAAGTGGAATTACAACTTGGTTTTAGGTTAAATGAGGGGTGGGGTTGGTGTGATGACCAATTGATAATCGATGTAGATTAAGTCATTAATGCATGATCCATATCCTATGAATATTAGTTGCATTATGTTATTGAATATTTTACTTAGCATTCAGTATATCAATGATGTTAGAAATGGTGAAGAAGTGAGATTAAAACTTGTTAATTGAATTGCATAGCATCAATCATCACCTCCAAGGCTTGCACTCAATAACCTATACTTCTCGGGCAGGCCACCCATATTCAGACTCCTTTGGTAGAAGAATGATTAATGATGGAGTTTCCCACCATAGTCAAGCCCACTTATCATGCTACTCCATTTGCTAAAGGTACAAAACATCTTCGCAAGTATCAAGTGTCTTATGAACTATTCATTTAGAGTTCCCTAGATTTTTTATTTAAGCATTTTAGGGATGGGGGCTACTCTACTCCAACATATGAAATATTATTTTTGGGATTATGCTTAGAGGAGGGTGTTAATGCATGATCCATATCTCATGAACATTAGTCAAAATGACAAACTTTTGTGATCTTGAAAAGTCCACTTAACACTTGTTGTTGGTCGTAGTCTAAACGTTCTATGAAATGACTTTTCTTCGACGATTTTTTCTAGGAACATTTGCTTGAAATCGACAAGAAATTGTTAGATCTACATATTTGAGTGATTATTTTTGTATAATCCGAGTGCCCTAGGGGTTTTTCAGCATGTTGAGTCCATTTTTTCATTCAGAAATGGATTTTAAATAGCAAAAAAAAGTGATTTCATGCAAATTTATGTCGTTGGATTCCGACGAAAAAAATCATTTCGTAGAACAGTTAGATAACTCCCTTATTGTTGTATCAGGTTATGATCATAGGGTGAAAAGTGGGCTTGAAATGAGTGAAATGAATTACATATCATCACTTATCATTAGGGAAATTTTGAGTTTTAAAATGGGCATCTTGAGGAAAATAATAAAATACGAGTATGAATTTTTAAAGCGAAAAAAATAAAACTACATTTTTTTTTTTTAAATCGTATTTTGGACTTATCTCTTTATAGGTTTACTCAAATTTCAAGTGTAGGAAATTGTTGGATGCATAATTAAATTTTGTATCTAATGAGTACCTACTTTGCATACTTTTGATAGATCTACAATGAGATAAATTGGAAATTCATAAAAAAAGAATGTTTCTTGAAAAGAAATGTGTTTTTTTCATGTTTTCCAATTTATCTCACTATGGGTCTATCAAAAGTACGTAGAGTGCATACTTGTTGAATGCAAAACCTAATTTTGCATCCAACGAGTGTCTTTGAGGAAACCTATAAGGAGATAAGT
>JASDQU010688415.1:0-32401 GCA_032191745.1 Picea mariana
CATCCCGTTCATGGAATGAGCATACGGGTTTTTTCAGAGACAGACACAGACTCCACAGCTCTAGCAGGGGTGTACACGGATTCCTCCGGACAAACACAGGCTTTCTTTTTTTGTATCAAAATTACATGAGGGTCTCTTGAAGACTGGTTCCTACGGCTTTGGCTCCGAGTAGTCGGTTTGACTGGAGGAGGAATCCCCCTCACGGCTCATCTTGGCCATTTTATCTGCATGCACCAGGGCTGACACTTGTCACCCTTGGAACTGCATGCGTTCCATCGACTTGCATTGCATGCATTCCTCCCACCACTTGGGAAATCACGTGTCCTTCCAAAAGGACTTAGGATAAAACATATGATGCATATATCTTTTTGAAACAATATTAAAATATTATTTCCAGGTTTAAGCCCCTAGGCTCATCACTCAACCCCTTTCCCACCTTCCAGCCCCTAGTCCCTTGCCCACTCTATGGACGCTCAGTCCCCCATCACTCATTCATCATGGTAGGTCTGCACTTGGCGGGTGTTTATATTTTATTGATGTGCTGCATACATACAGATACAAAATCTAGGCCCTTGGCCTTCAACCCTTAGTCTCTCTAGCCTAATCAAACACATAAGCCTACTGGCTTATACAAAACTTGGCTCACCAGCCTATAACACATATTTACAATCTCTTTCAGATCATAGTTTACATCGGGGCTCGGCCTTGGGGACACTACATAGATGATCTCTTTGATCAGATGAAAGGAGCAACGATGTTCTCAAAAAATTGATCTGCGATTAGGGTATCACCAATTAAGGATTAAGGAAGGCGATATTCCTAAAACTGCATTTCGAACTCGGTTTGGGCATTATGAGTTCGTTGTAGTACCTTTCGTTTTGACCAATGCATCAACAGTATTCATGAGCCTCATGAATGGTGTATTCCGAAAGCACTTAGAGCGCTTTATACAGGTCTTTCTGGATGATATCCTCATCTATTCCAAGAACGGAAGAGAACATGAAGAACACTTGCAAGTGGTGTTGTCATGCCTTAGAGAGAACAAATTGTATGGAAATTTGTCGAAGTGTTCTTTCTTCCAGAAAGAAATTCACTATTTAGGTCATATCATTTCAGGTGAAGGAATCTCCATGGACCCAGAAAAGGTAAAGGCCATTATGGAATGGCCAGTGCCGAAAAATGCTCATGAGGTAAGAAGCTTCATGGGTCTAGCAGGTTATTATCGGAGATATGTGGAAGGGTTCTCTAAAATAGCGAAACCCATCACCACTTTGCAGCACAAGGGGGTCAGGTATGAATCGACAGAAGAATGCGATAATGCATTCATCGAGCTTAAGAGGTTACTAACTAGTGCACCGATTCTACGAGTGATGGATATGGAAAAAGACTTCACAGTCTGCACGGATGCCTCGAAGCAAGGGTTGGGGGTCGTGCTAATGCAGGATGGAGGAGTGATAGTGTATGCGTCAAGGAAGTTGAAGCAACATGAGGAGATTTACGCTACTCGTGATTTAGAGTTGGCAGCTGTAATGCTAGCTCTGAAACTTTGGAGGCACTATCTAGTGGGGTGAAACTTTGAAACTTTGAGCTCAAAATGAACCATGAAATCTTAAAGCATATCTTCACTCAAATGGATCTCAATGCTAGGTAGAGGCGATGGAGTGAGTTTATGAGTGAGTACGATTTTGAAATTTCATACATCAAGGGAAAGGAGAATGCAGTTGTGGATGCCTTGAGCAGGATACCACATGTCTTCTCTTTGGTACCCTTAAAAGTTAATCTGAGGGAGCGTGTGTTGGGGCAACTCCTTGGAGATAGTTGGTATTTAAAGGTTACTTCAACCCTCTAGAGTGGGAGGCAATTAGATCCAAAGTATGAAGGATATAGCCTGGAAGCATATGGACTATTAAGATATCAAGGAAGGATGTACATCCCCGAAGGTGGGTATATTCAAAGCATCATACTGAAGGAAGCCCATAGAGCACTTTATTGTGCGCATCCGGACGTGAAGAAAATGTACGCAGACATGAAGAAGCTTTTATTCTGGCTAGGAATGAAGCGTGATGTAGTCCATTTTGTCACAAAGTGCCTAGAGTGTCAACAAGTGAAAGCTGACCACCACCACCCGACAGGTCTCCTACAACCGCATGATGTCCCTATGTCCGAATGGGAAGTCATTTATATAGATTTTGTTGTGGGATTTATGCTCACATCGCATAGACACAATGCCATTCTTGTGATAGTTGATAAGTTGAACAAGAGTGCTCATTTTATTCCGGCTAGAGACACTTATGATGTCACTGATGTGGAACACATGTTTATAAGTGAGGTCATCCGTTTGCATGGGTTACCTAAGAAAACCATTTCAGATAGGGACTCCAGATTCACTTCTAGGTTTTGGACAAGTTTGTAGTCAGCGTTGGGGACTTAGTTGAACTTAAGCACAACTTACCATCCTGAAATAGATGGGAAAATTGAGAGAGTAAATCAGGTTATGGAAGACATGCTTAGGATGTATGTTATGGATAATGAAACCCATTGGGAGAAGTACCTACCTTTGGTAGAGTTTGCCTACAATAACAGTTTTCATAGCTCCATTGGAATGCCACCCTATGAAGCTTTGTATGGAAGGCCATGCAGAACACCGTTGTGTTGGGAAAGGTTAGAAAACCGAGTGACAGTTGTGCCAGAATTGATTCAAGAGATGTAGGAACAGGTGATTTAGATTAGGCAGCGACTAAAGGAAGCACATGATAGACATAAAAGTTATGCTGATGCACATAGGACTGATCGAAGTTATAAAGTGGGAGATCAATTTTTCATTCGTATCAGGCCTAATAATAATACCATTTGGTTCGGAAAGGGGACAAAGTTGTCGCCTCGATTTATAGGACCGTTCAAAATCCAAGAGAGAATTGGACCCGTTGCCTATCATCTCGTACTGCCACCTCACTTTCATAAAACTCATAATGTTTTTCATGTATCTGTTCTATGTCATTATGTTGCTGAAAAATCTCATAAATTGAATTGGAAGGAATTACAGGTATTAGATGCGGGAACCCTCACGGTAGAACCATTACGCATATTGGACCGTAGGGTCCAACAGCTCAGGAACCATCTGGTAGACCAAGTTAAGGTCAAGCGGGACATGTATATCCCAAGATATGCTACTTGGGAGGATGTCGAGACCTTACGACGAGATCATCCCTCACTTTTTTGACCACCTCGGGAATATGTTTTCTCAAAGGTTGAGTGTATGTAATGCCACCTTTTGAGTTAGATAGCGCAAATTACTTAAGGCCTAATCACCTTTTATTTTCTATTCACTGTGAAACTATTAATGATACACTTGAAATTTAAGACATATGAACCTATGTGAATGTCAATTCTATGAATGTTTAATGTTATTTGAATTATGATGGATATTATGCAATCTATTTCTAACTTGAAAATTTTGACATTTAAATTTGTTGGTACGTGGATACCGAATTGAGATTATGGTTAAATGCATTTGCATGATGATAATGCATATATATGTATGAGTTTGTGTTATAGACTAATTTGCAGGTCAATAGCTATGAAATAGCCAAAGGATAATGATAATAAAAAGTGATGTAGTGAACACCGACCAAGAAACAATATGGTATGAATCTTTGTATGTGAAATTATGTTGGTTCGAATGTATTGCTATGATATATGGACCCGTGTAGGTTTTCAAGTGGTGAGATTGCCTAAAACTGAATATACGATGACAAAATTCCCAACATCACAATGCCACTGTATATTCCATTGTAGGGTGTGGACCCTAGTCCTATTAGGAGGGGTGGAGGCATTTCCCACAGTGTATCCTTTGAAACCTGGAGTCATGGGAGGACGTGTTAGCTCACACTCCCCTAGACGTGTGATGATGACTGTCAGTTGCTTGCTGGGGAAGCTTGGTCAAAAGAGTTGACAATTCTTCTTACAGGTTCTATTTGGAGTTAGGTCATTATAGTTGAGGCTCCAAGATAATCCAACACAGGAAGGATAGGAATGAAAGATTGAAGTAAGTTAGGGAGGAATGATGAATAGAAGTAGTTGAGAGTGTGTGGGGATTTTACCTTATAAAATAATTTCTTGATTTCCTCTTTAATATATATATATATATATATACTTAACTAAACTACAATTATCTAGGTGAATATTGCTTGTGCTAAATTATTGTAATTGAGGAATTTCGTAAACATTTTAAATAGTTTACTATCTTTTATGAAATGAATGGTCTCGTTGATTGGATTGGACACATACAAGAATTACTTTAGTTGTGATAATTATTTTTATTAGTAAATGTACGAGTCCTGTATGTGCTAGCTACACATGTATGCCTTGCACATGTACACTAGTATGTGTAAGTGTTTTAAATTGATGATGTTGATTATTTGTTGCAGATGTATGAATAGTGTGACGTTACCCTTGTATTGTAAATAACTCTAACTTCGGGACGAAGTTTCTTGAAGGGTGGGTGTATGTAACAACCTAAATTGATTAATTTTGTCATAGTTTTTAATTTAAATTTAATTAATTATTAAAATATATTAATGAGACTTTATTATTTTATTATTAAAAGGTGGGTGAAGTAATTAATGGAGGGATAAGGCTCTTGGGGAATTAATGGGGGGATCAGGTTGTTCGGAATTAATGAGGGGGATTTGAGAGAGGAGGATAAAGAAGAAGGGGAAGGCTTGGAAGGGGGATATTATTTCTATTTGAGGATTTCTGAATTTCTGAAAGATAGAGGAGGAAGAGGAAATTGGAGGAATTGTTTTGGGGAGCTCTCACATGGCACTATTGTTTCTGGGAATTTTGGGCTCGGGGGCTAGGAAACCACAAGGATTCCTGGAGCTAGCGAGTCAGAGAGGTTGTTCTTAGTTGGTTGGGAGGTTAATATTCAGTCTGGGCAAGAACAAGAACATGATCAGACAAAAAAGGGACTAGATAAACCACCCTGCAGGTGGAGGTATGTATTATGCTGTTGTTGTTATCATTATTTTGCTGTTGCTATTCATTATTAGGTTGTCACTGTTTATTCCAAGTATGAGAATATCATTAAAAGAAATTCTAAACTATATTTTAGAAAACTTTTAATTAGTTCGAGCCCTGAAAATAACCACGCTCTACAAAGGCTTTACACAAGCTGTGTGCAATTATAAATTTTAAATGAAATAATCCCCATAGGTTTTGAACCAGTAACTTCATAGGTTTCAAACATTTTGTGTACTATTGTCATTCAATTATACGAAATTACGGGTTCGAAAGCTATGGGGATGCAATCAAACCATAAAAAAAAACTCATTTGTTTTTTCACTTCAACCCCACCTAAGATAGAAAATTTATATTTTCACTGAATAGACAAGTAGGAGTGATTTAAAATCAGCTACCAATTCTGGCTACCTTTCTGATATCGTGACGGTTTCTCACTGCAATGTGTAACGGTAAACTTCATTGGTTCAGACCTATTTCATTAGTTTTCTTTGTGTTTTGATTCTCGAACAATGAAAATAATCCAATCTATCCTACTTCGAAAAAATTGAACGAGAAGCCGTATGAGGTGCAAATCTCATGATATATAATCAAGGTAGACCTATCTTAATAATCAAAGAGATGGATCTGCTGTGTATATATTATTGTGTAAATATTGATCCTTTAAGATTTCATTAGTTTTCTTTGTGTTTTAAGAAGTGATATATAATCAAGGTAGACCTATCTTAATAATCAAAGAGATGGATCTGCTGTGTATATATTATTGTGTAAATATTGATACTGTATTTTTTCCTTTATTGCATTATAAAGTTCGTTTATAAGGACGAACAATATCGTTTTTATATGGAAGTGGGTAATTTTTTTTTTGTTTTTGCTGAGAACGTACTCTTGAGTCAGCCACTTTGCCTGGTCTCATGCAAATCCCGATTCGCCTGACCTAATTCAAGTCCTGAAATCATATGAACTTCCCTCCCTTTAGTAAGAGTGGTGTAGTTATATTTGCACCTCACATATATTAATGGTAGTCAATATCTACTCTGTTAAGTAGTATTGAATGTTGCACCTCACATATATTAATGGTAGTCAATATCTACTCTGCTAAGTAGTATTGAATGTTGCAGGAGGTAGTTGGCAATTCAAATAGAATAACAGACAAATCAGGTGCTGCAGCATTCAATGTTGTATAGTAAGATGGATATTGTTTGCCTACACCATTTTTATAGAAAAAATGAAGTAGATTTAAAAACACTGTATAGAAAAAATGACACAAATTTAAAAGTAGAATTGTACTTATTTACACTTCATATACACTAATGGTATAGAAAAAATGTCACATACATTCATGGCAGTCAATATGCACCCTATGCAACATTCAATGCTGTAGTGGTGGTTAGTGTATAGACTATGGAATCTGAATTGCTTTCAGATCATAACCTATACACCACCCACTATAACATTCAATGCTGCATAACATGTGGATATTGCTGATCATACACTCATGGTATCTACTAGTTAGCAGATATTCAAGTAACAACTATATTCTTATATTCTAGTAGCATATATAAGTAACCTTCCACTTCCACTTTCTTAACGTTTCCACCTGGAGGTAACTGTATTCAACAAATGAAACACAGTTTATACCTAATTGTATTCAACAAATGACACACAGTTTATAGTGAGGATGTTACACGCATCTCCTTCATGTTAAACTGGACTGGACAGTAAATACAGCTCTCTTCTCTCATACAATAATAGTATATATCACAAACATTTTGGTAAATGGAGAGAATTAGAGTCCAGATTTAACAAAGTGGTTAACAATGATATACTTTGGTTGGTGCAGGACGCTTCTAATAGTGGGATTCGGTCTGCTGATATTGGGGGCAATGTCCAACGCGAGATCCAGGGAATCCTGCAGCCTTACTCGTCACAACTTTCTGGCAATCGGAGGCGTTGTGTGTTTTATTCACGCGGCTTCCGGTGTTGCGTATTACGTGGCTGCCACAGCCATAACTTCAGAAGAGAAGCGCGCTGATATGGAAGGCGTGGCCATGGAAAACAGATGAAATACTGATGATGCTATTGTTCAAATTAAACCATCCATCCATCGTTTTCCTTCATACCAAAGCGCTTTTTTAAAACTGCCCAACCAAAGAACTGCATGAAGAGTTCAGGGACTCGTGTACTACTGGACTGGCTCATGAGTTGAAGGACAGTGAGTAATTTAAGTTGTCATCATTGCAGAAATGCAAAGCTCCCTGTACATGATACTAGTTTTGAGCAGAATTAAAGAAGATCTTGAAACGAACAAGTTCATAATGATTTTGTAATTTTCGCGGTTTTAAGTATATATCTTTTCATTTTGTTTTGAAATACTAATACTGTTGTTTGGTTTGTGGCTGCAGTTGCAAGCCAGTAATTATCTAACCCTAATAGAATACCGATATATAAAGATACGAGGAAAATATCTTCTGTGTTGGGTCTGCATTGGTGACTAAGAGAGAATAAGAAAGGTAAACTCAGGGTTATCTCTCTGTGGAAGCATGAAATCACAGTATGTTTTCGGTTTCTGTCCCCAGGTGCTGTCAAAGAATTATGACCATTTCTCCGATAAGACAATTATACATTTATAATCAAAATTTTAAAAATAAATAATGTTATAATTTCGGACGGGATGATGATAAAAATAAATATAGTAAACTGGCTTTGAAAAAAGATTCATGGATGGAGGTACCCAAGTTTATCGGTTCAATCAGTATTGCAATGAAAAATCTTCATAAAGAAGATGATATCTCTTAGTACCCAAGCATGCAGATAACCATTATAGTACCTAGAAAGTAAGCTGGTTATATTTCAATAATAATTTTTTTTTATAATATTTTTATGTTAAATTTAATATTTTGAAAAATATTAAATAAGAAAGTCTCATACATTAATTTGGTGTGTGGCTTGGTGTTATTTTAAATAGAAACTCCAGAACATAAAGACACTTTATTTGGCTGGACAATCTAGATCATATTAATATAAAATTGTATGTATCATTCTTCAAAGAACTATTTAAGATATACATACTAGATGGAAGGAGTCATAGCCAAAGAGAAGCATTCACAACAACGATCATAACATCTAATTGTCCTAATTATTTGCACATTAAAACTGATTTAAATTTCTAATTGAAATTTGCACACAAAAAAAAGAGTAGCACATCTCTATATTTCTATAGAATCTGTATCATGACCTAATTGTATCTCAATACACTCTATATGTTTATTCCACAAGCAATTTTGTTGTGCATGGCATAATTTATGCTTGCGTTGTTGCTGAGTTGAGAAGGAAGATGTGCAAAATCGTTGATCCAACTGAGAAGGGTAGTTGGTGCAAAGACGATACCAAGTGGGTGTTATATTGTCCAGAGGATGCCAGAAAAATTTTGAGAGAAAAGAAGAATGTCGACTCAAACATTACGTTGGGGTCTATTAAATCTGCTAAATACACTTTAGGAAAGCTTTATGCCATAGACCTAGTTTCTATGAAGCAAACCAATGTAAACACTGACTTCTCCACTGATAATGAAATCATTCATCCTAGCCCCACTCATGATTAGGTGAGTATATAATCTTCAATGCTTTTGGGTAATGGATTCTGTGGAATTTTACAAGTGCTTTCTTAAGAACAATATCTTTATATCTTGAAACATGAAGATGTAGATTTTGATGAAGAGGAAGAATTACTCACATCCTCATCTTGTCAAAAGCTCGCACCATAATTTCCTTTCACAAAAGCATTCATCCATGGTTTCAACAATGGATACTAGGAGTCCCATGCAAACATTTTAGCCCACTCTAGTTGTGAAGCATTTTCCTGTTTAGTAATCTCTCACCTCCAACGTGACCCTTTAGTAATATTCTCAGAGCTCTATCAGGATGATAGGGGATAAGGACCAATTTTTTCCTTAATTTTGTTATTTATGTTGTTATTTGCCTTTAAATTCCATTTAAAGGATATATGTAGTCACTGGTAGTATATTTGTATTTGATTCACAAAAGTATTCATCAACACCAACACTATCGAGGTTGGTGTAGTTCTTGGCATTTTTTGCGTCAATGCCATTCATGAGAAGCATGTTATACCTCAAAGATTGAAATCTCCCCATATCCAACATTTTCTCAATTTCTCAATCCTACACATGAAAATGAAAAGGCTTGAGTCTTTTAAAAATTGCAAGTGTATGGAATTGTTAATGTTGAATTTGAGATTGTATGAGTCTCCTTTGATTGATGATCAAGGAGAGCATGTTCATATTCCTTCCATAGATGATTTCTCGTCAGAATATCTTTCAGAATTGCACAAGGATACAATCATTGACAGGAGGACGAGAACTTCAAAATGAGGGAATGTTGAATACCTTTGTGTTGGAATTAAAGACACAAATCCAAGCAAAGACAAATGGATTGAGGTTGGAAAGGTGAGGGAACTGTACCCTCATCTTCAGATAGAATGAAAGTAGTCTTTTGGAGTGATCCAGGGGATCAAAATATGCTCTTGAAAATCAAAGTGCTCGAAATTTCTTGAAAACAGACTCGTGCATAGGAGTCGTTCTCACCATCCCAACGCAACTTGAACGGGCTCAAATGGACGTCATATGCGAGAGATGTCGTATTCTTTCCACTTTTCCAAACAAACAATTTTTTTGCTAACTGTATAGTCCGTATAGGCCACGTGGCAGCTGACCACACAGTCCGTACGAACCGTACAACTGACGTGGCAGGGTGACATGGATTGCTGGCATAGAAGAGTGATTAGGTAGGTGAATTGAAAAGTGTGACATGGACCTATCCGATGCTGCCAGATGTCATCAGGTGGATGAATGGGAAGGTGCCACGTGGCCCAGCCAGGGGCCACCATGTGGCACCCCGTCATTGGTTTACGGTGTAAAACTTTGTTGGAGTCCGTAGGGGTCGAACTCGGGACCTCCGACATGGCATAGTCTCCGCATAGGCCGGGCCATCAACCCGCCTATGTATTGGTTCTTAACCATATACTTCTCACATTGTATTTAAGTTTGAACCAAATCTCAGTCGGGTGGAGAAAGGGTCGGGGCTTAGCCCAACCCTTAGTCACACCACTCACCATACAACCTTTGGCGTGGGGTTCCAACTGTTAAGTCCGACCACATTACACTCCATTCGAACATACACGAAGATGGTCTATAAAATGGCCAGTCCACGAGCCTAGGAATCCAAATTGCTTGAAAATGGACTCGTGCATAGGCCTCATCCTCACGATCCCAATGCAACTTGAACGGGCTCAAATAGACATAGTATGCGAGAGATATCACGTTCTGTCCACTTTGGAAAACAAACAAAATTTTTGCTGACTGTATAGTCCATATAGGCCACGTGGTAGTTGACCATACAGTCCGTACGAATCGTACAACTAACGTGGCAGGGTGACATGGATTGCTGGCATGGCAGGGTGATTGGGTAGGTGAATTGGCAAGTGTGATGTGGACCTATCTGATGGTGCCACATGTCATCAAGTGGATGAATGGGAAGGTACCACGTGGCCCAGCCAAGGGCTGCCATGTGGCACTCTGTCATTGGTTTACGGTGTAATACTTTGTTGGAGTCCCCAGGGGTCGAAATCGGGACCTCTGACATGGCATAGTATCCACATAGGTTGGGCCACCAGCCCACCTATCTATTGGTTCTTAACCATGTCACACCACTCACCATACAACCTTTGGCGCGGGGTTCCAACTGTTAAGTTCGACCACATTACACTCCATTCGACCATACACAAAGGTGGTTTATCCAATGGTTAGTCCATGAGTGCGGGATCCAATGGTCAGTCCACAAGCGCGGGATATAGGTCACTAGGCCACATGGAGGCCATGCGACCAGGACCTCCGCCGGTTAAGGCGCTTGGTGCACTAACCGTTCGACATTATGCCACCAATTGTGGAACAGGTGCGTGTGCTGGAGTTTTATCATGCACAACGCCTATGAGCTAGGTTAGTCACACACAAGTGCGTTTTGGCAAGTAGAGACAACAAGCTTGAAGGAGACAACTTTCAAGAATTGATTTCTTCTTAGTTTTTGGCCAAACCAGGTGTAGGAAGAGCTCAACTAGGGGTTTTTGGACGTTCTGGAGCCATTGGAGCCATCTGTTTTGCATTTTGAGCATTGTAAAACACTTATTTTGACACTTTGAGCATTAATGAAAATGATCCATTGGAAGCTTTACCAGGAGATGTAGCCTAAGAGAGGGGTGAACTCCTTTATCACTTTGTTGTGTTAATATGCTTGTTATTGATGGAAGTTATGTCTGTTTATGCTGCTCATGTTTAAGTAAAAATCTCATTAAGTTTTTTGTGTTTGCAACTTGATCCTATTGCCCAAGCACATACAAATTACACTTGCAATTTTAAAGAGACTCAAGCCTTTTCATTTTTAGATCAAGTTGGTATTAGAGCATAGGTTTTTGAAGGTTTGATTGTTTGCANATGATATGATAGAAATGGTGAAAGTTTTATTTGAAGAAAGAAATGCAAGGTTGCAAGGTGAAAGCTCAAATCCTCCAAGAGGTAATGAATATAGTGGTGATAAAACTCCAAAAGGAAATGGAGGGAATGGTGATACTCCACCTCCTTCACTTCCATCTTCCACTTATTCTACCATTTTACAACCACCTCTAAATTCTCCAAAAGAACATGGTAAAATTCCTCCACAAACTCCTTTTCTTAAGCTTGATATTAAGTTTGAATTTCCTATGTACAATGGAGAGGTAAATGCTGAGAAATTGGATAACTGGATTCCTCAGATTGAAGTGTATTGTAGGATACAAAGAATCAAAGATGATGAAACTAAGGTTCAACTTGCTTCTCTTAGATTGGAAAGTGCATCACTCATTTGGTGGGAAGCAAAAACTCAAGAGGACATGCAAAAACATGGTAAAGTTTTATCCTCTTGGAATGATTTTATTGCTGCACTTAAAAGACAATTTTATCCATTAGCATACATGCATAAATCTATTGTGGATTGGAAAATTTTTAGACAAGATAAAGGGAAAAGTGTGCAAAGCTACACTTAAGAATTTAGAACAAGAGCTTTGATTTCGGATATAGATTTATCTTCTCAATAAACTTTACTCAAATGCATTGGAGGATTGCATAGCTACTTGAGGCACACAATACTTATGTTTAACCCTAAAAATATAGATGACGTTTTTGTACATGAAACTCATTTGGAAGCAAGAGGGAGGAATGAACCTCAAGAGGGAAACACAAAGCCATTTGTTAAGGGAGACAAGGTAAAGAGGAAATTCAAAGAAAATGGAAGAAAGAATGCTTTAGTCAAGAAAGAGGGAGAGAAACTCTCATGTAAACACTATTCAAAAGATGGCCATGATGAAGACCATTGTTAGAAACTTCGCTCTGAAATGAGACCCAATAAGTTCAGCCATAAGGGGAAACCAAAGACTACTGCAACTACAAAACATAATTTAGGTTCTAATTTGGGAGATGAAACAAAAATTACAGCCATGGGTTTTGAAGGTAAGGATTCTATTGCAAGTACTAGTTTTTCAAGTAGTAGTAGCCTCAATGAAACTCAACATGAACAAGAAAGAATAGACCTTTTCCACATAAGGGTTATTTCAAAGCATACCGAGATAGATACTTTTTTTGATACTGAATCTCAAGCAAACATCATATCTGAAGACACTGTCAAGAAATTAAAATTGGAAACTACTTCACATCCTAAACCATACCCTCTAGGATGGATATGTGACAATGCCAAATTGCATGTGACAAGAAGATGTAAACTTAGATTTTCCATCACTTTAAACTTTATAGATGAGGTAGAGCTTGATATTATTCCATTGGATATTTGTGGTATTGTGTTGGGAAGCCCATATTTATATGATAGGAGAGCCATCTTTCATCGTCATGAGAACAAATATCATTTGTTTAAAAATGGAGTTGATTAAATTGTTAGAGCACATACAAAGAAGTTGAATTTGTCACTTGTAAATGCTGGACAAATGAAAAGATTAGTCAATGCTAGTAATAATTTTGTCCTCTTGATGATCAAACCCAAAGACAATGTTGAAAAATAATCTTTCCAAGGTTGTGATGCAAAGTTGAAATCTGATTTATATGAGGTTGTTAACCAATATGGTGAGATGTTTCAGGAACCAAAAGGATTGCCTCCAAAAAGGGGTATCCAACATGAGATACAATTGCAACAAGATTGTCCTATTCCAAACATTGGTATGTACAGGATGTCAGTCATGGAGAATGATGAAATTAAAAAAAAAATCTAAGAGTTGCTTGGCAAAGGGGTTATCATGCCAAGTACATTGCCATGTGGGTCACCAATTGTTTTAGTGCCAAAGAAAGATGGTACATGGCACATGTGTGTAGATTTCAGAGCTTTGAACAAGATTACGGTAAAGAATCATTATGCTCTTCCTAGAATTGATGATTTGCTTGATCAATTGAAAGATGCTAAGTATTTTACTAAGTTGGATTTGAGAAGTGGATATCATCATATTAGGATTGCTGAAGGAGACACATGGAAGACAACTTTAAAAAAAAATCAAGGTTTTTTTGAATGGATGGTTATGTCATTTGGGCTTTGTAATTCTCTTGCTACATTTATGAGAGTTATGAATGATGTTTTAAGGCCCTTTCTTGATGATTGTGTGATTGTCTACTTGGATGACATTTTAATATTTAAAAAATCTCGTGAAGAGCATGTTATGCATGTAAAAAAAGTTTTGGATGTCTTGAAGAAAGAAAATTTGTTTTCGAAGATGTCTAAATGTGAGTTTGGAAAGACCTCACTTGTTTACTTGGGACATATTGTTCGAGGAGGAGAGCTGGAAAATTGATCCTTCCAAGGTCAAAGTCATTTTGGATTGGCCCAAGCCCAACAATGTGACAGAGGTAAGAAGATTTTTGGGAGCAACCCAATATTGGAGAAAGTTTATTTCTAACTTCTCTTCAATTGCAACTCCATTACATGCGGTGACAAGCATCAAGTAGGTTTTCCAATGGGGAGGCAAGCAAAAGCAATCTTTTGATGCATTGAAGGAGAAGATTAGTTCAACTCCATTTCTTGCACTTCCTAATTTGAGACAACCATTTAAGATCCAAACAGATGCAAGTAATTATGCAATGGGAGCAGTCTTATTGCAACATGGTAAGCCCATTTGTTTTGATTCAGAAACTTTTAATGGTGCTGTGATTAACTATCCTACTTATGATAATGAGTTGTATGCATTGGTGCAAAGTGTGAAAAAATGGAAACATTATTTGTTGGGAAAATAAACTATCATTCATGCAGATCATCAACCATTGAAATACTTACAAGCACAAACAAAGCTACAACAAGCAAGGCACTTCAGATGGATGGGTTTTCTACAACAATTCCACTTGGTTATAAGGTACATGAAAGACATTTATAACAAATATCCTGATATGCTTTCTAGGCTTGTTGTTAGTGCTTCAATTATTCTTAAGCATAATTCTACCATGCATGAGAGATATGTTGAACAATATGTTTTAGATGTTGATTTTAAAGAGGTTTATGCAACTTTGTGTCATTCTAACCAAGTAGAGGAATTGGATTACCATGTGCATGATAAGATTTTGTATCATCTTGGCAAGCTATGTATTCCACATAGTGAAAGAGTCAACATCATAAGGGAAGCACATTCTTCTCTTATTGCTGGCCACTTTGGTGTAGGCAAGACGATGACTAATTTGCAAAGGTATTGCTATTGCCCTAAAATGAATGAAAGTGTTTCAAAATATGTAAGAGAATATTCTTTATGTGCTACAAGTAAGTCTAGCAATAGAAAGTTGGGTTTGTATACTCCACTTCCGGTTCCTTGGGAAAAAATTTCCATGGACTTTGTAGGAGGTCTACCTGTGTCTAAAAAGAATCATGATTATCTTTATGTTGTGGTTGACCGTTTTAGAAAAATGTGTATTTTGATGCCTTGTAAGAAGTAGGTTACAGCTGAACAAACGACACAAATGTTCTTTTAGCATGTTTGGGTACATTTTGGGTTTCCCAAATCCATTATTTCTGATCGAGATTCTTGATTTATTGGGAACTTTTGGTCAAGCTTATGGGCACTCATGGATACCAAGCTGAAAAAGAGCACAAAATTTCATCCACAAATCGATGGTCAAACATAAGTGGTGAATAGAAAAGTAGTATATCTTCTTCATGGTTATTGCAGAAAATATCATAATCTTTGGGATGAGAACTTACACTACATTCAACATGCTTACAACCGGGCTAAGCACTCTTCAACTCAAACATCTCCATTTGAGGCATGTTTTGGTTATTTCCCAAAATATCCTTTAGATTTTATCTTTGGGAAGGATATTGCTATTGATGGTCATTATGACATTAGTAGAGCAAAGAAGTTCATTGAAAAAATTCAGTTGGTGCATCAATGGTACAATAATAGTTGGAAAAGAGCCAAGCCAAGTACAAGACAAGGCATGACAAGCATCGTGTTGATCACAGTTTCCAAGTTGGAGATGAATTTTGTCTTTAAATTAGTAAGGAGAGGCTTAAAGGAGAAGGTAAAAAACTAAAACCAATTAGATATGGACCTTTCAAGATTCTTGAAAAGATTGGTAACAATGCCTTCCGTTTGGATTTTCCTTCTTATATGCAAATGTATGTAGTTGTTAATGTTGAGAATTTGAGATTGTATGAGCCTCATTTGATTGATGATCAAGGAGAGCATGTTCATATTCCTTCCATAGATTATTTCTCACCAGAATATCTTTCAAAATTGCATGAGGATACAATCCTTGACAGGAGGATGAGAACTTCAAAACAAGGGAATGTGGAATGCCTTTGTGTTGGTCTTAAAGGCACAAATCCAAGAAAAGCCAAATGGATCCAGGTTGCAAAGGTGAGGGAACTATAGCCTCATATTCAGATAGACTAAAAGTAGTCTTTTGGAGGTCCAAAATCTTCCCAATGGGAAGGAGTGATCGAGGGGATCAAAATATGCTCAAAAATCAAAGTGCTCGAAATTGCTTGAAAACAGAATCGTGCATAGGTCTCGTCCTCACGATCCCAACACAACTTGAATGGGATAAAACTTACATTGTATGAGAGAGATATCACATTTTGACCACTTTGAAAAACATGCAAAAATTTTGCTCACTGTACAGTTCATACATGCCACGTGGCAGCTGACCGTACAATCTGTATGGACCATACAAATGATGTGGTAGGGTGACATGGATTGCTGGCATGGAGAGGTGACTAGGCAGGTGAATTGGAAAGTGTGACTTGGACCTATCCAATGTTTCCACGCGTCATTAGGTGGACAAATGGGAAGGTTCCACGTGGCCTAGCCAAGGGCCGTCACGTGGCACCCTGTCATTGGTTTACGATGTAAAACTTTGTTGGAGTCTACAGGGGTTGAACCCGGGACCTTCGACATGGCATAGTATCCGCATAGGTCGGGCCACCAACCTTCCTATGTATTGGTTCTTAACCATATACTTCTCACATTGTATTTAAGTTTGAACCAAAGCTCAACCAAGAGGAGAAAGGGTCGGGGCTTATCCCCAACCCTTAGTCACACCACTCACCATACAACCTTTGGTGCGGGGTTCCAACTATTAAGTCTAGGCACATTACACTTCATTCAACCATACACGAAGTCCACGAGTGCAGGAAATAGGTTGACGACAGGCCACATGGAGGCCATGCAACAAGGACCTCTGACGGTTAAGGCACTTGGTGTGCTAATTGTTTGACATTATGCCACCAATTGTGGAATGGGTATGGATGCTGGGTTTTTGGCATGGAAAATTCCCATGATCTAGGTTAGTCACACACAAGTGTGTTTTTGCGAGCCGAGACAACAAGCTTGAAGGATAAAACTTCCATGAAGTGATTTATTTTCAGATTTTGGCCAAACCAGGTGCCAGAAGAGCCCAACTAGGGGTTTTTGGACATTCTGGAGCCATTGGAGCCATCTATTTTTCATTATGAGCATTGTAAAGAAATGATATTGACACTTTGATCATTAATGAAAATGATCCATTGGAAGCTGGACCAAGAGATGTAGCCCAAGAGAGGGGTGAACTCCTTTATCATTTTGCTCTGTTAATGTGCTTGTTATTGATGGTTGTTATGTCTGTTTATGCTGCTCATGTTTAAGTAAACAAATCATTAAATTTTATGTGTTTGCAACTTGATCCTATTTCCCAAGCACACACAAATTACACTTGCAATTTTAAAGAGACTCAAGCCTTTTCATTTTCAGATCACCTGTTCTTATGAATCTTTGCACAAAGTAATCTATTTTTATTTAATGTAAGTTTTTAGGCTTGATAGACTATATTAAATCTTCAAATGTTTTTGAAACGAGAACTACTTGTCATAAAATAAGAATTTGTGTTTTCATAACTTGAACAAATTGATGAAAATTTGTAAATCTACTGCTTTCTATTAACTTTAGAATAGAAAACATCTAGGGTTTAAATAAACAAACTTAGCACAAATATTATGTCAACAACCATTGTCTCTCGTAATTTTAGCTATTTAACACAAAAACATCCAAAGAAACCTAGTTAATACCTTAATATTTTTGTAAACAATATTACCAAACTCTTACACAACAATTTCAAATAAAATTACTAAACAATGCGATTCCCAAGCCTTGAAAAGTACTTTTAACACCTTTAAAGCACTGGTTTAAACAAGCTGAACCACTACACACTTTCCTTACTCTAAAATTGGCTACATTAATGTCCCATGTCAAGATCAAAAAATATTGTAAAGATTAAGTTTGAACATATCTGAAAGGAGTCTTGAGCTACAAAGGGACAAATTCTTTGCTTGAGCATAGAATTCTATAATCTGAATCAACAATTTTTACGGAAAAAAAGATGAAAATTATTCATGTTTGATTACATATATCCAAAGTATTTCTCTTTAGACAACAATAGATCAATTCCTCACAAATGAGTGAAAACATATTGTTTTGAGATTTGTCCATATTTCCTTCCTAGAATAAAAACATGAGCTTCAATGCAGTGAAGGGGAGCATCACATGGCCGCTGTAGCAGATTCTAAATGTGAAAACTTTTTCTAAAAATAATGGAGCAGTGAAAAATGACGATTTCTTTCTTTTCCTTTTGGGCTTTGAGTCATGTTTTCCCTAGCTTTCTCCTTTGTTCGATCCAAAGCCCGAGAAGGGGTGATGTTGCAATTTATTATAACTCATGAGTTCCATAATCCATTCCCGCTTCCACTTTCACTTTTACTTCCACTTCCATAACCTAGAAAGAACTGCAATGTTTGATTGAAGCCTAGGTCTGTTGCAGTAGATGGAGACAGAGAATGTGCAGAGCTCACATATATCTATTAATTGATTTACTTGGATTCACCTAGTCGTTGACCACTTTGAAAGGACTTCCTTCAAAGTTGAGGAAATTGGTAATTGGTATTGGTCATGGCCAAGGAGGAGGCTATAAAGGTGGTTGAGGTGGAGGATGAATATGACCTATTTCATGCTACAACTATATGGGTCATATTTTTAGGAACTTTCTTCTCCCCGAAAGGATTAGGTGTGGACACTACCAAGACACTAGCCACACTATTCAATATTTTCTATTTTTTTTGGAAAAATAGGGTATGGGGGTTCATGATACCACATAAATCCCCCCGCTTTCCTTCACTGGTAGGCTGGATTGCATGACCTAGCAATTTTCACCAATATACACTATTTTCGATTTTTTAATGAGTAGACATGAATCAATATTTTCTCAAGGAATTTAGGTACAAAAATCACGCCAAAATCATTTCCTGATTGATTTCAAGTGGAATATCCCATGCTAGATACATATCTAAATCAATGAGTAATCCATTCCCATTCAAATGCATAGGCATAACAAGGATTTCACGCATGTAATATTTCTTCCAAACCTCTTCTATCTCACCCCTCACCCAATGAATTAAGATAAGTCGAGCTTTTTTTTCACTAATAAGCTAAGCGAGTAACTCAAAAGGCTTTCAATTTTATGCAAGGGAGACAATAAATGTTGTTTAAAGTATCATAATGGTGCCTACTACTATTCACTAGCTGGAGGGACACTCTATTTCCCCTCAACTTAGATGCCTCATTAGCCATAATTATAGGCTAATCAATAGCATTGAAAAAAGATACCTCTTGTAATATCACTTCTCTAGGAATTGTTTTCTCTAAGACCATTTAGAAGAGTTGTATGTTGTAAAGATGCCTTTTCTTGTGCTCAAGGCAAAGCTATTGTATCAAAATATCCTCTACACCAAAACCATATGTTCAAAATTGGATGAGAATTGTGTGTTCCTTTTCCATGGCAGGTTACTGGAGGAAGCATACAAATGGAAAAATCCAAATCACATAGAGAAACTTCCATGGATTGTATAATAACACACTTTTGCATGTGGATGCCTCGTGGATGATTCTACTCATGCATGATTTCCAATCAATGTATTTGGTGACCATTGGTATCCCCTCACGGAGTATCAAGATTTGAGAAGGATTTTTATCATTCGTGGCAAAGCCATGACTCTGCAGGTGTAAATAACACATAGACGTGGCACCCTACGATTATTTCAACAATGCTTATATGTACTAATTGAAATATATGTTTGTTTTCTTTCATGATTTTATTTGAATTTTCAACAATAATGTTCAATGCAATATGAAAATTTCCATTAGGAAGTTACAAAGTTTAGGCAAAACTCTCTACTTTACAAAGGATATTAAAATAGTCATAATTTATTGGAAGATGTTATCTCGGATTATTGTGTATTAAGTTGCGAAAAAAATAAACTTGAACAATTGATGAAAAATCTGAGCGATATGAGAACAATCATAATTTATCATAAGATATTATCTTGGATTATTGTGTATTAAGTTGTGGCAACAATCAACGATTGATGAAAAATATGCATATTGTGGAATAAGAAAAATAAATAACACTTTATGTATGTGTATATATATATATATATATATATATATATATATATATATATATATATATATATATATATATATATATATGTCACAAAATTTTGTGTTCACATTCTCTTTTAATTGTCCATAACTTTGTATGTTTACGCACATCCACTTGTTGGCCCTCGACCAAGTTTTGAGGAAATCTTGGTCAGGTTTGACCACTTTATGGACTTCGACGCAGTGAACGAGGAAGGTGCGCCCAGGCGGAGTTGAGATCAAATATCTCACTTGTTTTGTGGGCTATGTGAACCCAATAAGGGGTTCCTTAAGGTTTTTGTAATGGGTTATGCGATGTCATCCCAGGGGTTTACCCCTGTTTAAGCCTTTTTGTAAAGGATTGTAAAAGTATAAATAAGTAAGATTGTAAGGTAGAAGTAGTCGGAAAAGCGATGTAAGGGACTTAGAGAGCGAAGTATAAGTGGCTAAGTGCAAGTAGTTATGAGTGCTTAGTGCAACATAAAGTGTATGTAAGGCTCTGTGCTCAATAGAGGAGTTGGCTTTGTGCCTTGACCTAATTTTGGGAAGGAGGATCTGGTACTGATATGAAAATAGAAGGCTGAATTGTTATGCTATGCAAGCACCCTCTACCTCATTAAATTAAACTTTAACAGGACCTTGCTTCATGTGTTCAAATATGCAAGATAGTTTATGTGTTTAGTTTATACTTCTTCTTTGCAATGTATAAGTGTGAGGAAATGATATTTTAAAAGATTAAATATGTGTTATAAAAAAATACACAGCAGTATAAAATGCAGCAAATAACACATCAAAATCATAGCAAAATCAAGATGATAAAGGAGTTCACCCCTCTCTGGGCTACATCTCCTTGAGCCTCCTTCAATGGACTTGGCTCTTTGGGATTAGTTTGCCAAATTCTCTTTACAAGCTGCTGCTAAACTCCAATGAATTTACAGACTGTACCATTGGATTCAGAATACATAAAAACCCCAAAAATGACTGTTAAAACTCTGCAAATGGATCTTGTCTCATCCAATAATGACCTCTTCTACATGTGGCCTCCAAGCTTCCCTGAACTTTAATGGAGTAAAAATACTTGTAGAAGTCCTCCAATGGATCTGAAACCTGTCCCAATGTGTTTAGAGCATAATAAACAGTCAGAAATGACTATTCAATCTCAGAAAATGGACATGGGCTCATCTAAGCAATGCCTCAAACAATGAGGGCTTTAAGGCTCCCTCGAGCTTCCTCAAGATTCAATGGTTAAAAACCTGAATAAGGAGTCTTCAAATGCCTGTGAAAACATCACCAATGGACTCAGAACATCCAAAAACCCCTAGCTGGGATTTTACAGCACCTCATTTGGTCAAAAACTGAAGAAGTTATGCTTGCTGCCATTTTCCTCCTTCAAACTGCTGTTACAGGTTCGCCATTTCGCACCTGTGTGAAAGTGAACCTAGCTTCTGAGCGTTTTCGGTCACTAAACCCAGCACACACGTGCGTCCCGCAAAATGTGCCAAAATGTCGAACCGTTAACGAGAATAAAGCCCCCCGAGGACGGAGGTGTTGGGCGCATGGGGCCATGTGGCCACATTCCCGCGCATAAAAGGGGCTAGCTGTTTCATGAATCAACTTGGGCTTGCCAAGTGTCGGGTGTGTTTGCATTACCGTTTACACATAACAAAACCCAACTTAAAAACACGTGCGCATTTAAAATGTTGGTCACATACATGGTGTATAAACCGTGGGTTTAAACCATATAATAAAAACAAACCCCGCGCGATTTAAATGTGGCAAGTTTAAACCATATAATAAAACAAACCCCGCGCGATATAAACCAAACCCCTCGCGACTGTGGAGTCGGGACATATGATATAACAATACAACCGTTGGCCATTTCAAAACAATAATCCGCGCTCTATTTTGTATACAGTGGTGGTCACCTGGTTGAAGTAATATAACCGTGGGCTTTCTAACACCATCCGCGTGCGCTATTCGATACGGGTATGGTCACATGTGAAACCAATGCATAAAACCACGACGTTAAACAATTGAAATTCCCGTGTGTATATTGAATGGTCTGGTCATATGGGACACGATGAAACCTCGGGCTGGGGCTTAGCCCTGGCTCGACCCCCCGCCGATTGAACTCATATGCGAATTCAAATTAATTAAAAACCATATATTAAACAAGAAATAACATGTGGCGTAGTGGTTGGCGGATTAATATTAAAGCTTTGTGTAATGGAGAGGTCCGAGGGTCGAACCCCGCGGCCTCCATATAACTTTTATACGACCAAAAAGTCAAACCCAGGGTGCCACGTGGCAGCCCTGGATTGGGCCACGTGGCACCAAACTATTCGACAATGAACTGCCACGTGTCAACAAATAACTCGTCTAGTTGTCAACCAATCACCAATCACCACATCAGCAGGGTCACCACGTCAGCTGCCACGGGTGTACCATCATGCCACATCACTGCCACGTGTGAGGCGTACGGACTGTACGGACAGGTACAGTCAGCAACATTTTTTTTACCTGTTTAGCTCAGTGAACAGATCGCGATAACTTCTCCATACGGACTCCGTTTGCGAAAATAAATATACCTCCGGAATCAGGAGAATGAGACGGACGCAATGGCATCGTTTTCGTCGCATTCCGAGTACTTTGAAAATTGAGCAAATTTTAGACCCCTGGTCCAGATTCTGATCAGGTACTCAGTGCACAAATCTCATGTCCTTTGCGAATCTTGGCTCTATGGCTTAGTTCAAAAGAGCAAATGAATGTAAGAGATTGAAGAATAATAAAGAAGATGAAGCAGTTGGTGGACATAGCCCCACACTGGGGTGAACCACGTATATCTTTTGTCTTTGTTGTGCTTTGTGCTATGTTGTGTTTGTTATTTATTTGCTTACTGCTTTTGTTAGTATGTATAATGGATAGATCAGATGTTGCTTAGTGCTTTATAAATGAATGCTGGATCTAACTCATTGCTATGTGCTAAGTGGTTAAAGTACTTAATATTTATTGTTACTGCGCCGATATATCTTAGGGTTTTGTTTTGCGATGTTAATGAAGCTAATGAGTTAATGAATATCATCTTGTAGTGTTATTAAAGTCCTTTGCGAAGTTTTTTTATCACAGATCTGTGTCCTAGCTTGGTTACAAACACCTGAGTCTTGTAACCCCCTTGCCTCTACCTCAGGTGATACTTCATCTGCTTCGCAGGTGTTGCCCAAAGGGCCGGTAGTTAGGGTTTTGTTGGTGCGTTGTTGAAGCGTTGAACCCTAGCTTTGTCCCTGTGCCAACAAATGGTTCCATTTCCAGGACCTGAAACTGTGATTGTTGGGAACTGAAGTAAAGAAAAGAGAAGCTATGTGCATAGATCTGCTGCTGTAGTGTGCAATACTCTACTTGACTTGAGAAGCTCTATGCTAAGAAAGAAACCCGATCCGAAGAAAAGAGGTAAGATCTTAAGAGAAGTAAATCTTTGTGCTTTGATAGAGTAAGATAAGTGAAATTTTTTGTTTCGAAAGCATGAATTTAGGTATGTTTAATAGATTCCGTCCTAGTCTGAAAGCTAGATCACAGTTGGAAGAAAGTGTTGATCTAAGTAAAGCTAATAGAAATGAAGAAAGATATGTTATTCCTATGAATAGAAATGATTTTTGGACTAATAAGTGGATGCAGGAACCTAGACAGAATTTTTGTAGATTGCAGGTCCAACACTGTGATTCCAGTGCGCAGTACATGAGAAGTTTGGGAACATATAAGAGAAAAACAGAATTAAATTTGTGTTATAACTGCAGAATACGGGGACATCTTTCTAAGGCATGCCTTGGTATAGGTCCTATTTGTCTTTGTTGTAAAATTGTTGGTCATGAGGTTGAGGATTGTCCAAGGATGATTGCTAAAGTTTAAAGGATGAACATGAGACAAGAAGGTCTAGAGACTAAGAACATGTTAGAGAATCAGAGAGAGAACATATTAGAGGAAGTTCAGACTACACTATTACAGTTGAAAGAAATGATGAATGTTCATAAAGATATTAGTTTTTCCATAGATCATGAAAGTAAAACAACACATAAGTACAAGAATATAAGACTTCGACATAGACTGTGTCTTCAATGAGGAAAAAGAAGTGAATATTATGACATAAGATACTTGGGAAATTTTGGGAAAGGCTACTGTGATACCTTCATTGGGAAGGATAGGCTTGTTTAAAGGAACGATGATAACCTTATGTGGAAGAATTACTAATGTACTTGTTATCATCCATGGAACATCGATTGAAGAGGAATTTGAAGTCATTAAGTTTGTTGAGAACAACGCCCCTTTTCCACTTTTGTTAGGAAATACTTGGATTGAAAAAGATCAGATCCGAAGGAAAGTAGAGGAAGAAGCTACGAAAAAGAAAAAACAAGAACTAAGGGATTTCATAGCTAGAAAAATAGATCGACTGATAGAAGAACAAGAATTTAAGTCAAAGAAACAAAAGGCAAGAGAATTAGCTGTCGAGGTTGAAAGAATGCAAGAAGGTTTGAAGGACCTATCCATAAAAGACAAAAGAATAACCACCCTTGAATTAATAAGAGAAGGGATATTAGCTTCAAAACCTTTGAGATCACATTAGTAGCACGAAGTCACTACACTGGGAGAAGATAAGAATAAGAATGGAAAGAGGAATCCAGAAATAGTTAGAGAAATTCAGATTATAGGAAAGAAGGCAATGAAGCTCAATAAAAAGAAAGCCAAGTGAGAAATGCTACAAGAATCTACAAAGAATAGATGGAATACTTCATAGACTGGAACCTCGTAGGAGGCAGGTTCATAGGATTTGAACCTCACCGAAACAACAAAATCGCGCAAAATGGGACTTTGCCCTGGCAAAGTTATATGACTGTTGGAGGTTCCTCGACTATTAGAACGACGCTCTAAAATGGCTAAGAAACACATTTATGTGCAGATAGACAACATTTGGGACGTTGATACCGCGACATAAAAGACAGACTCACATTGATGGAATAATTCCTTCCCGTTGGAGGAATCCAGTACGATGCTCGCTTATTTAACCTGTCAGACACTGCATCCGGACCACTTTTTGTCACCCGTGATTATATGAGACAAGAAGAGAAGTGATTGTGTGTCGAGCTGTGTTATCAGACCTCTCCATTCATTTGTTTACCTTGCTTGTCTGTTCGCCTACTCGACCTATCCATTTTAAAAGTGAGAATGTTGGGTGAACCCACTGAGTTAGAGAAGTTTGTCGAAGAGGTTCTTAAGAAGTTCATGGCTGATAGAGCTATGTCTGAAGGAGTATAGGCGTCTTCGAATAGGGGACTGCAGGCTTCCCCTTCGATTGGACGTTGTTCTGGCCATGTTAACCCCACGACCGAGAAGTGAAGTAAACATCAAGGTGATCTGGCTAATGCGAATCAAATCCTGTCGGTCTTACCAGAGTATATCCCGCCTTTGGCTGGCGCGGTTAGCCGTGAAAACATCCCATGAGAATATGAATACATTTTGATCACCGCGTACATCCCGAAAGGAATACGCGTAGTTGGGAGCCAGTTAGGACAGATCCCACTACTGAAGAACATTGACTTCAACCTTGGAGATAGAAATAACTAAACTATGCTCACACCTCACAGATACTTGACAAAGACGACTAGGAAGAAGCCTTGATTGGTCTCCCAACCATGGATTAAGGAGCTTGCACGGTCTACTATACTAAATGTGATGAAGATTCCCCATTTTGGCCGTCACTAAGAGGTTAATGCTTGCGTTAAACTCCTCTTGTCGTGCTACCATGGCGAATACCTGTGGCTCGACTGTCGGATTACTGTGGATCCGATGCTGATCTACTTGATTATAGGATTGAACATGAAGGGACTTGACCCTCAACAATTTTACCTAGGGAAGGCCTCAGACTGCTCCCTGGCATAACACATCAAGGAGGCTTATGGAAAAGTTTAAAAGGGAAAGCGAGGCTACAAGGTAGCCTCTATCCAGGATGGCACAATGCGCCTCACTTGCCAACTCATAGATGGCAAGATTGTAAGAAAGAATAACCCCACATAGGTCACTGGGTTTGTGGTGGACCTCGCAAGAAAATGTGTGGAGGGAATGCATATGAATTGGGTGAGTTACCTCGTCAATGAGCTCGAGAAAGACTGCCACGAAGCTCAGGATTAGGGATACGAGTTCCACTTTAGCTGGCTACTCATGTTGATTGCATTTGTCGCTTGGAAAATACCTGAAGGATCCACCTTCCCGAAGAACAAACCATCAGAGTCATTGGCCACTAGGTTCTTTACCTTTTGGTACACCAACGACATGTTGAAGCAATGGCAGTCGAACGCTGTGTTCCATGCATATTATCAGCAACTAAAGGTTTCCATTGAAGCATTTCTGTGCATGACACCAAACACCTTGCACCAATACAGACTAATAACCAAGTTCTGTGCAAATCGACACTCTATCTATATCACTGCGAGCAGAGATGAGAGCAAGGAAAATTTATAGTCATATTACAAGCTGACATACGAAGACATGGAGCAGATCACAAAGGAGTGGCCAAAGGAGTTCCTTGTACCAGTCGATGATGTAGAACTCTCCAACACTGATATCATAGGAATCCCCCTCGTCACCCGGGTTGAGCATGCCGAACATTCCAGTGCGAAGAAGAAGAAGAAAAAGGAGGAAATCCAGAATATAGAGACTGACAAGGAGGACAACACCTCGGAAGAAAATGGATCTGGCTCGCTAGGAGGAGGAGATGAAGTAAATGGACAAGGAGGAGGGGATGAAGGAGAAAAACAAGGAGAAGGTGAATCTACACCGCTGAAAGATCCCCCTGCTGAAATAGTAACTACGCAGAAGAGGAAGGTTTATCCACAAAAACCTTCAGCAAGAAAGAAGATGCACGCTAGCAAGCCCTAATTAGGGGCCACACTTAAAGAGGACGACATCATTCTAGTCCGCGGAGCCATGGAGGATGCATCTGAGGATCTCTTGCAGAGATATGGAGTGAAGCAGGAGGATCTGTATGAGAGGGTCGAGAAGGAATTAAAGGAAATGAAACAGGTTATTCGATCTGTTTGCATAGTGCCTACTGCACCCTCTTCATCACAAGTTGCAGAATTGGGGGATGAGCCCGCACAATTAAGAAGACTTGCAGATGTGACAGAGGCTTGAATTCAAAAAGTCAAAGAAGAAAAGGAGAAGGCTATAGAATCCTTGAAACAAGAGAAAGAGGAAGTATTAGAGAAACTATGAGTTGTGCGGTACTATGTAACCACCTATGAAAATGAGAGAGATGAGTTTTGGGTGATGCTCGAGGAGGAAAAAATAAATATACAGAGAGAAAATGACCAACTGCTTGTAGAGAAGACTGTAGTCAAAGAAGTGGTGAATAAAGCACTTTGCTCTCTGCCAGGCTTGGCACAGGGGGAACATGAGTCGGTTGAGTTTCAAGTGGTGAAGCTCATTGAGACCATCCAACATATTCAAGTGAGGATAACAGAGTTGAAGATCCAAGCAATACTGAACACTCTGCAAGAGGTGTGCGACTAGAGGGAGAAAGCCACTAAGAGGGAAGTTGGAAGGATCAGAGCCCTCACTTCAGAATACAAACAACTAAGTGATAGAAGTGCGCAGAATTACAAATGCCTCACAGAAGATCCAGAGCTAAGGAAACTGGAAGTGCAATTACAGGAGGTGCAACAACAGGCAATGTCAGTACAAGTGCATATGAAGCTACTCACTATGGTAGAAGGAATGAAGAGATCTTAGGAACAACGCTTGGTACAACAACATATTACTTCCATCCAGGGAAGAATAATGGAAGTCATGCAGAAGCTACAACCCATGCAGGATGAAGCCTGCAATGTGTTTGAATAGATTGAAGGACAAGGCTCACAATTGGACCAAGTGGTTACGACAGCAGAACAATGCCTGAAAGGGACTCTTTCAGAGCATATGATCCAAGAGATCGCTGAGTAGGAGGCTCAAGCGAAGAAAAAAGCCGAGGTAGCTTGAGTGAATCTTGAGGCATTTGAAGCAACGTTGCCCAGACATGAGTGACTTGGGACGAGTCACAAGTGAGTGTTGGGGGCCTGTTGGCCCTCGACCAAATTTTGAGGAAATCTTGGTCAGGTTAGACCACTTTTTGGACTTCGACGCAATGATCAAGGAAGGTGTGCCCATGTGGAGCCAAGATCACGTATCTCACTTGTTTTGAGGGTTATGTGGACCCAAAAAGGGGTTCCTTAGGGTTTTTTTAATGGGTTATGGGATGTCGGCCAAGGGGTTTACCCCTGTTTAAGACTTTTTGTAAATGATTGTAAAAGTATAAATAAGTAAGATTGTAAGGTAGAAGTAGTCAGAGAAGTGATGTAAGGGACTTAGAGAGCATAGTCTAAGTGGCTAAGTGCAAGTAGTTTTGAGTGCTTAGTGCAACAAAAAGTGTATGTAAGGCTCTGTGCTTGATAGAGGAGTTGGCTCTGTGCCTTGACCTAATTTTGGGAAGGAGGATCTTATACTTAGTGCACAGATCTCCTGTCCTCTACGAAGCTTAGCTCTGTGGCTTAGTGCACAGGAGCATATGAATGTAATAGATTGAAGAATAATAAATAAGATGAAGTAGTTGGTGGACGTAGCCCCACACTGGGGTGAACCACATATATCTTGTGTCTTTGGTGTACTTTGTGCTATGTTGTGTTTTTTCATTTGTATTTTTAGGGATTTTGTTAGTATGTATAATGGATAGATCAGATGTTTCTTAGTGCATACTTGTGCTTTATAAATGAATGCTAGATCTAACTCGTTGTTATGTGATAAGTGGTTAAAGTACTTAATCTTTACTGTTACTGTGCCGATCTATCTTAGGGTTTTGTTCTGCGATGTTAATGAAGCTAATGAGTTAATGAATATCATCTTCTAGGGTTATTAAAGTCCTTTGCGAAGTGTTGTTATCACAGATCTGTGTCCCAGCTTGGTTACAGACACCTAAGTCCTGTAACCCCCCCTGCCTCTACCTCGGGTGAGAATTCGCCTACTTCACAAGTGTTGCCGAAAGGGTCGGTAGTTAGGGTTTTGTTGGTGTGCTGTTGAAGCATTGAACCCTGGGTTTGCCCCTGTGCCAACAAATGGTTCCGTTGCTAGGACCTGAAACTATGATTGCTGGGAATTGAAGTAAAGAAAAGAGAAGCTCTGTGCGTAGATATGTCGCTATAGTGTGTAGTACTCTACTTGACTTGCGAAGCTCTATGCTAAGAAATAAACCCGATCTGAAGAAAAGAGGTAAGATCTTAAAAGAAGTAAAGATTTGTTCTTTGATAGAGTAAGATAAGTGAATTTTTTTGTTTCGAAAGCATGAATTTAGGTATGTTTAATAGATTATGTCCTAGTTTGAAAGCTAGGACATAGTTGGAAGAAAGTATTGATCTAAGTAAAGAGAATAGAAATGAAGAAAGATATGTTATTCCTATGCATAGAAAGAATTTTTGGACGAATAAGTGGATGCAGGAACCTAGACATAATTTTTACAGATTGCAGGTCCAACACTGTGATCCCAGTGCACAGTAAAGGAGAAGTTGGGGAACATATAAGAGAAAAAGAGGATTAACTTTGTGTTATAACTACAGAAGATTGGGACATCTTGCTAAGGCATGCTCTGGTACACGTATTATTTGTCTTTGTTGTAAAATTGTTGGTAATGAGGTTGAGGATTGTCCAAGGATGATTGCTAAATTTGAAAGGATGAACATGAGACAATAAGGTCTAGATACTAAGAACATGTTAAAGAATCATAGAGAGAACAGATTAGAGGAATTTCAGACTACAATACCGGAGTTGAAAGAAACGATGGATGTTCATAAAGATATTAGTTTACCAGAGATCATGAAAGTAAAACAACACATAAGTACAAGAATCAAAGACTTTGACATAGACTGTGTCTTGGATGAGGAAACACAAGTGAATATTATGACAGAAGATACTTGGGAGATTTTGGGAAAGCCTACTGTGATACCTTCATTGGGAAGGATGTAACACCCTGTTTCCCCCAGTCTGTAAAAATAACTGTAGTGGCCAAGAACTATGGCAAACTCAAAGATGTGAATGTTTGATTTGACAGACCTTTGTATAAAAGGTCGATGAATGTAAATTATGTTATGAATATGTGTTGCATGACTGCTGGGAGGGGGATGTGCTAAAAGAGACCACGATGGCCAATGAGAGGTGGTGGAAGGGACCTGGAATGGTTGTGTTAACTTCCACCTAGCCAGTACCGTACTAGTTTTTACTTGCTCAAAGACCAAAGAAACTCTCTAACCCTGGAATGGATTTTTCATCAGATTGGTAGGTGGGGAGGATCCTCAAGAGTTAATGAGGGGATGGGGGTGAACCACCCATTCATAAAATCTCTCAGACCTTACCAAGGATGGGGAAATTCGCGCCACAGATAATCTTGCAGAGAAAAGGCAAGAGGGGAAGTGTGGTAAAGGGTAGAGAGAGTGCACGCGACAATGATCGTAGAAGAGAACTAGAGAAACTCTAGAAACACAAGGAGTTCAAAACATAGGAGAATGAGAGTAACCTTCATCCTGGATTATTTTTCTGTATTAGGAGAAGGAGAGTAACCTTCGTCCTTGACTTCCATTGAGTTGGAAGTAGGAAACTGAATGTCAAAGCATCGTGGTTTACCTTAGGGGTGGCTTGTGGTAAATCCGTTTGGAGTCACTGAGACTACGGTTGGGTGGAAATGAACACCCCTCTCAGCAGTTTCATCACGCGTGGTGGATTTGATAAGTGTTTTATGCCTTGTATTTTGAATTGAATATCATGAATACATGCTCATGTTTATATGCCCATAATGATTTTTGTGTGGAATGATTTCCTGGTGTTTTAGAATGGAAATAATGGATGCATGTGTATACTTACATGCCATAGTTGGTTTCTGTACAAATGATTAAGTCTGGGGCATGAGTTCACTCCACCGAGAATCATCTTGTTTGCTTGATTATCGTAATATTCTAGGAAGGCTCCTCGAGAGTACTCTTTCCCGGGAATTACCCCATAAACCTTGGATCCGTACCGAACCTTTACCCAGATACTCGACTAAGATTAGGGACAATTTCCCAAGAACCGTCTGAAGGTTCATGCGATCTGGGTCTGGAAACCTTATGAAAGAAAGAGTATCTCTCTAAGGTCTTGGAGTCGTGGGAGTTTAAAGCTTCGAGAGGTTGAATTTCGTGATTCAAGCTCATAAAGGATAGCGAGTCCAATTATCGAAAGAGAATACCCCATCGCTGGTAGACGAACGGTCGGAATCCTTTCGAAAATACCCCAAATTTGTCAATATCGATGGATCTAGAGGAGGAGTGCAGGCGCTAACACCTTGATCCTCTCAGCCTTTGCAAATAGCGATGGGATCTAGGACTGTAGATCCAAGGATCTATCAGAGCTCTATTGATTGTCGATTTTAACCTTTGCATAGGCAGGAGAGTGGACTCGACAACATCCTGAAAGTCCTGAAGTATTCGGAACCGTCCATCGACACAGGACGCGTGGTAGTCGGGTAGCATTTCACTGACTCGCGACTTGGAGTGGTCAAGGGTAAGACTGCACGAACTCATGATTCATGAAATCGTGACATGATCTTGGTCGTTGGATCAAAGCCATAGGAGAATCGTTGGATCAGAACCTCTGTGTGGTATCACGTATCAGGGGTTTGAAGGTTGAAAGAATCTCCTTTCGACTGCAAAAGTTGCGAAGTGCTGAGCATCGAGGGCTCATGTGAACACGTGGAACACTTGTTAGGTGGGGACCACGTGATTGACAGGTGGCGTAACAACAAGCGCCCAGAGAAAGGTGGGAGCGGGTGACAGGTGGTGGACACATGTCGTCTGAGAAAGAGTCAACCCATTGTTGACTTATCGTGGCTTGGGTTTTTGTAGGATGAAGAATTTTCCCATTGATCGCTAAGGTCGTGAAATGCCGAGAGCCGAGGTCTCGTGCGACGAGCTGCAGCGACACATCTTGTAAGTAGAGTATAGCGGAGGAGACAAGTGGCGTGTACGCATTGCTTGGCAGAGTCCACGTAACGTTGACCTCTCGCATCTCAGGGATTCACAAAGGAGGAGCATGAGGGCTCAATACTCCAACTAGCAAAGTCGCGAGTTGTGAGTGGTGCTAGTGTTTAGCCTAGTCTACGATTACATGTAGCAGGCACTAGTGAGGAGGGAGCCATACCTGTATCGCATCTTGGGTATCGACGTTTGGAGAAAGAGGAGTCAAGATTCTTGACTCCCAACACGCGAGTTGCGAAAGGCTCTTGCGCTAAGGCCAGGTTGTGGTCGCTTGG
>JASDQU010688415.1:33590-44240 GCA_032191745.1 Picea mariana
TGCATGCTTGGGTACTAAGAGATATCATCTTCTTTATGAAGATTTTTCATTGCAATACTGATTGAACCGATAAACTTGGGTACCTCCATCCATGAATCTTTTTTCAAAGCCAGTTTACTATATTTATTTTTATCATCATCCCGTCCGAAATTATAACATTATTTATTTTTAAAATTTTGATTATAAATGTATAATTGTCTTATCGGAGAAATGGTCATAATTCTTTGACAGCACCTGGGGACAGAAACCGAAAACATACTGTGATTTCATGCTTCCACAGAGAGATAACCCTGAGTTTACCTTTCTTATTCTCTCTTAGTCACCAATGCAGACCCAACACAGAAGATATTTTCCTCGTATCTTTATATATCGGTATTCTATTAGGGTTAGATAATTACTGGCTTGCAACTGCAGCCACAAACCAAACAACAGTATTAGTATTTCAAAACAAAATGAAAAGATATATACTTAAAACCGCGAAAATTACAAAATCATTATGAACTTGTTCGTTTCAAGATCTTCTTTAATTCTGCTCAAAACTAGTATCATGTACAGGGAGCTTTGCATTTCTGCAATGATGACAACTTAAATTACTCACTGTCCTTCAACTCATGAGCCAGTCCAGTAGTACACGAGTCCCTGAACTCTTCATGCAGTTCTTTGGTTGGGCAGTTTTAAAAAAGCGCTTTGGTATGAAGGAAAACGATGGATGGATGGTTTAATTTGAACAATAGCATCATCAGTATTTCATCTGTTTTCCATGGCCACGCCTTCCATATCAGCGCGCTTCTCTTCTGAAGTTATGGCTGTGGCAGCCACGTAATACGCAACACCGGAAGCCGCGTGAATAAAACACACAACGCCTCCGATTGCCAGAAAGTTGTGACGAGTAAGGCTGCAGGATTCCCTGGATCTCGCGTTGGACATTGCCCCCAATATCAGCAGACCGAATCCCACTATTAGAAGCGTCCTGCACCAACCAAAGTATATCATTGTTAACCACTTTGTTAAATCTGGACTCTAATTCTCTCCATTTACCAAAATGTTTGTGATATATACTATTATTGTATGAGAGAAGAGAGCTGTATTTACTGTCCAGTCCAGTTTAACATGAAGGAGATGCGTGTAACATCCTCACTATAAACTGTGTGTCATTTGTTGAATACAATTAGGTATAAACTGTGTTTCATTTGTTGAATACAGTTACCTCCAGGTGGAAACGTTAAGAAAGTGGAAGTGGAAGGTTACTTATATATGCTACTAGAATATAAGAATATAGTTGTTACTTGAATATCTGCTAACTAGTAGATACCATGAGTGTATGATCAGCAATATCCACATGTTATGCAGCATTGAATGTTATAGTGGGTGGTGTATAGGTTATGATCTGAAAGCAATTCAGATTCCATAGTCTATACACTAACCACCACTACAGCATTGAATGTTGCATAGGGTGCATATTGACTGCCATGAATGTATGTGACATTTTTTCTATACCATTAGTGTATATGAAGTGTAAATAAGTACAATTCTACTTTTAAATTTGTGTCATTTTTTCTATACAGTGTTTTTAAATCTACTTCATTTTTTCTATAAAAATGGTGTAGGCAAACAATATCCATCTTACTATACAACATTGAATGCTGCAGCACCTGATTTGTCTGTTATTCTATTTGAATTGCCAACTACCTCCTGCAACATTCAATACTACTTAGCAGAGTAGATATTGACTACCATTAATATATGTGAGGTGCAACATTCAATACTACTTAACAGAGTAGATATTGACTACCATTAATATATGTGAGGTGCAAATATAACTACACCACTCTTACTAAAGGGAGGGAAGTTCATATGATTTCAGGACTTGAATTAGGTCAGGCGAATCGGGATTTGCATGAGACCAGGCAAAGTGGCTGACTCAAGAGTACGTTCTCAGCAAAAACAAAAAAAAAATTACCCACTTCCATATAAAAACGATATTGTTCGTCCTTATAAACGAACTTTATAATGCAATAAAGGAAAAAATACAGTATCAATATTTACACAATAATATATACACAGCAGATCCATCTCTTTGATTATTAAGATAGGTCTACCTTGATTATATATCACTTCTTAAAACACAAAGAAAACTAATGAAATCTTAAAGGATCAATATTTACACAATAATATATACACAGCAGATCCATCTCTTTGATTATTAAGATAGGTCTACCTTGATTATATATCATGAGATTTGCACCTCATACGGCTTCTCGTTCAATTTTTTCGAAGTAGGATAGATTGGATTATTTTCATTGTTCGAGAATCAAAACACAAAGAAAACTAATGAAATAGGTCTGAACCAATGAAGTTTACCGTTACACATTGCAGTGAGAAACCGTCACGATATCAGAAAGGTAGCCAGAATTGGTAGCTGATTTTAAATCACTCCTACTTGTCTATTCAGTGAAAATATAAATTTTCTATCTTAGGTGGGGTTGAAGTGAAAAAACAAATGAGTTTTTTTTTATGGTTTGATTGCATCCCCATAGCTTTCGAACCCGTAATTTCGTATAATTGAATGACAATAGTACACAAAATGTTTGAAACCTATGAAGTTACTGGTTCAAAACCTATGGGGATTATTTCATTTAAAATTTATAATTGCACACAGCTTGTGTAAAGCCTTTGTAGAGCGTGGTTATTTTCAGGGCTCGAACTAATTAAAAGTTTTCTAAAATATAGTTTAGAATTTCTTTTAATGATATTCTCATACTTGGAATAAACAGTGACAACCTAATAATGAATAGCAACAGCAAAATAATGATAACAACAACAGCATAATACATACCTCCACCTGCAGGGTGGTTTATCTAGTCCCTTTTTTGTCTGATCATGTTCTTGTTCTTGCCCAGACTGAATATTAACCTCCCAACCAACTAAGAACAACCTCTCTGACTCGCTAGCTCCAGGAATCCTTGTGGTTTCCTAGCCCCCGAGCCCAAAATTCCCAGAAACAATAGTGCCATGTGAGAGCTCCCCAAAACAATTCCTCCAATTTCCTCTTCCTCCTCTATCTTTCAGAAATTCAGAAATCCTCAAATAGAAATAATATCCCCCTTCCAAGCCTTCCCCTTCTTCTTTATCCTCCTCTCTCAAATCCCCCTCATTAATTCCGAACAACCTGATCCCCCCATTAATTCCCCAAGAGCCTTATCCCTCCATTAATTACTTCACCCACCTTTTAATAATAAAATAATAAAGTCTCATTAATATATTTTAATAATTAATTAAATTTAAATTAAAAACTATGACAAAATTAATCAATTTAGGTTGTTACATACACCCACCCTTCAAGAAACTTCGTCCCGAAGTTAGAGTTATTTACAATACAAGGGTAACGTCACACTATTCATACATCTGCAACAAATAATCAACATCATCAATTTAAAACACTTACACATACTAGTGTACATGTGCAAGGCATACATGTGTAGCTAGCACATACAGGACTCGTACATTTACTAATAAAAATAATTATCACAACTAAAGTAATTCTTGTATGTGTCCAATCCAATCAACGAGACCATTCATTTCATAAAAGATAGTAAACTATTTAAAATGTTTACGAAATTCCTCAATTACAATAATTTAGCACAAGCAATATTCACCTAGATAATTGTAGTTTAGTTAAGTATATATATATATATATATATTAAAGAGGAAATCAAGAAATTATTTTATAAGGTAAAATCCCCACACACTCTCAACTACTTCTATTCATCATTCCTCCCTAACTTACTTCAATCTTTCATTCCTATCCTTCCTGTGTTGGATTATCTTGGAGCCTCAACTATAATGACCTAACTCCAAATAGAACCTGTAAGAAGAATTGTCAACTCTTTTGACCAAGCTTCCCCAGCAAGCAACTGACAGTCATCATCACACGTCTAGGGGAGTGTGAGCTAACACGTCCTCCCATGACTCCAGGTTTCAAAGGATACACTGTGGGAAATGCCTCCACCCCTCCTAATAGGACTAGGGTCCACACCCTACAATGGAATATACAGTGGCATTGTGATGTTGGGAATTTTGTCATCGTATATTCAGTTTTAGGCAATCTCACCACTTGAAAACCTACACGGGTCCATATATCATAGCAATACATTCGAACCAACATAATTTCACATACAAAGATTCATACCATATTGTTTCTTGGTCGGTGTTCACTACATCACTTTTTATTATCATTATCCTTTGGCTATTTCATAGCTATTGACCTGCAAATTAGTCTATAACACAAACTCATACATATATATGCATTATCATCATGCAAATGCATTTAACCATAATCTCAATTCGGTATCCACGTACCAACAAATTTAAATGTCAAAATTTTCAAGTTAGAAATAGATTGCATAATATCCATCATAATTCAAATAACATTAAACATTCATAGAATTGACATTCACATAGGTTCATATGTCTTAAATTTCAAGTGTATCATTAATAGTTTCACAGTGAATAGAAAATAAAAGGTGATTAGGCCTTAAGTAATTTGCGCTATCTAACTCAAAAGGTGGCATTACATACACTCAACCTTTGAGAAAACATATTCCCGAGGTGGTCAAAAAAGTGAGGGATGATCTCGTCGTAAGGTCTCGACATCCTCCCAAGTAGCATATCTTGGGATATACATGTCCCGCTTGACCTTAACTTGGTCTACCAGATGGTTCCTGAGCTGTTGGACCCTACGGTCCAATATGCGTAATGGTTCTACCGTGAGGGTTCCCGCATCTAATACCTGTAATTCCTTCCAATTCAATTTATGAGATTTTTCAGCAACATAATGACATAGAACAGATACATGAAAAACATTATGAGTTTTATGAAAGTGAGGTGGCAGTACGAGATGATAGGCAACGGGTCCAATTCTCTCTTGGATTTTGAACGGTCCTATAAATCGAGGCGACAACTTTGTCCCCTTTCCGAACCAAATGGTATTATTATTAGGCCTGATACGAATGAAAAATTGATCTCCCACTTTATAACTTCGATCAGTCCTATGTGCATCAGCATAACTTTTATGTCTATCATGTGCTTCCTTTAGTCGCTGCCTAATCTAAATCACCTGTTCCTACATCTCTTGAATCAATTCTGGCACAACTGTCACTCGGTTTTCTAACCTTTCCCAACACAACGGTGTTCTGCATGGCCTTCCATACAAAGCTTCATAGGGTGGCATTCCAATGGAGCTATGAAAACTGTTATTGTAGGCAAACTCTACCAAAGGTAGGTACTTCTCCCAATGGGTTTCATTATCCATAACATACATCCTAAGCATGTCTTCCATAACCTGATTTACTCTCTCAATTTTCCCATCTATTTCAGGATGGTAAGTTGTGCTTAAGTTCAACTAAGTCCCCAACGCTGACTACAAACTTGTCCAAAACCTAGAAGTGAATCTGGAGTCCCTATCTGAAATGGTTTTCTTAGGTAACCCATGCAAACGGATGACCTCACTTATAAACATGTGTTCCACATCAGTGACATCATAAGTGTCTCTAGCCGGAATAAAATGAGCACTCTTGTTCAACTTATCAACTATCACAAGAATGGCATTGTGTCTATGCGATGTGAGCATAAATCCCACAACAAAATCTATATAAATGACTTCCCATTCGGACATAGGGACATCATGCGGTTGTAGGAGACCTGTCGGGTGGTGGTGGTCAGCTTTCACTTGTTGACACTCTAGGCACTTTGTGACAAAATGGACTACATCACGCTTCATTCCTAGCCAGAATAAAAGCTTCTTCATGTCTGCGTACATTTTCTTCACGTCCGGATGCGCACAATAAAGTGCTCTATGGGCTTCCTTCAGTATGATGCTTTGAATATACCCACCTTCGGGGATGTACATCCTTCCTTGATATCTTAATAGTCCATATGCTTCCAGGCTATATCCTTCATACTTTGGATCTAATTGCCTCCCACTCTAGAGGGTTGAAGTAACCTTTAAATACCAACTATCTCCAAGGAGTTGCCCCAACACACGCTCCCTCAGATTAACTTTTAAGGGTACCAAAGAGAAGACATGTGGTATCCTGCTCAAGGCATCCACAACTGCATTCTCCTTTCCCTTGATGTATGAAATTTCAAAATCGTACTCACTCATAAACTCACTCCATCGCCTCTACCTAGCATTGAGATCCATTTGAGTGAAGATATGCTTTAAGATTTCATGGTTCATTTTGAGCTCAAAGTTTCAAAGTTTCACCCCACTAGATAGTGCCTCCAAAGTTTCAGAGCTAGCATTACAGCTGCCAACTCTAAATCACGAGTAGCGTAAATCTCCTCATGTTGCTTCAACTTCCTTGACGCATACACTATCACTCCTCCATCCTGCATTAGCACGACCCCCAACCCTTGCTTCGAGGCATCCGTGCAGACTGTGAAGTCTTTTTCCATATCCATCACTCGTAGAATCGGTGCACTAGTTAGTAACCTCTTAAGCTCGATGAATGCATTATCGCATTCTTCTGTCGATTCATACCTGACCCCCTTGTGCTGCAAAGTGGTGATGGGTTTCGCTATTTTAGAGAACCCTTCCACATATCTCCGATAATAACCTGCTAGACCCATGAAGCTTCTTACCTCATGAGCATTTTTCGGCACTGGCCATTCCATAATGGCCTTTACCTTTTCTGGGTCCATGGAGATTCCTTCACCTGAAATGATATGACCTAAATAGTGAATTTCTTTCTGGAAGAAAGAACACTTCGACAAATTTCCATACAATTTGTTCTCTCTAAGGCATGACAACACCACTTGCAAGTGTTCTTCATGTTCTCTTCCGTTCTTGGAATAGATGAGGATATCATCCAGAAAGACCTGTATAAAGCGCTCTAAGTGCTTTCGGAATACACCATTCATGAGGCTCATGAATACTGTTGATGCATTGGTCAAAACGAAAGGTACTACAACGAACTCATAATGCCCAAACCGAGTTCGAAATGCAGTTTTAGGAATATCGCCTTCCTTAATCCTTAATTGGTGATACCCTAATCGCAGATCAATTTTTTGAGAACATCGTTGCTCCTTTCATCTGATCAAAGAGATCATCTATGTAGTGTCCCCAAGGCCGAGCCCCGATGTAAACTATGATCTGAAAGAGATTGTAAATATGTGTTATAGGCTGGTGAGCCAAGTTTTGTATAAGCCAGTAGGCTTATGTGTTTGATTAGGCTAGAGAGACTAAGGGTTGAAGGCCAAGGGCCTAGATTTTGTATCTGTATGTATGCAGCACATCAATAAAATATAAACACCCGCCAAGTGCAGACCTACCATGATGAATGAGTGATGGGGGACTGAGCGTCCATAGAGTGGGCAAGGGACTAGGGGCTGGAAGGTGGGAAAGGGGTTGAGTGATGAGCCTAGGGGCTTAAACCTGGAAATAATATTTTAATATTGTTTCAAAAAGATATATGCATCATATGTTTTATCCTAAGTCCTTTTGGAAGGACACGTGATTTCCCAAGTGGTGGGAGGAATGCATGCAATGCAAGTCGATGGAACGCATGCAGTTCCAAGGGTGACAAGTGTCAGCCCTGGTGCATGCAGATAAAATGGCCAAGATGAGCCGTGAGGGGGATTCCTCCTCCAGTCAAACCGACTACTCGGAGCCAAAGCCGTAGGAACCAGTCTTCAAGAGACCCTCATGTAATTTTGATACAAAAAAAGAAAGCCTGTGTTTGTCCGGAGGAATCCGTGTACACCCCTGCTAGAGCTGTGGAGTCTGTGTCTGTCTCTGAAAAAACCCGTATGCTCATTCCATGAACGGGATGCCTGTGCTAAATTTGAGTGAAAGTATCTTTGTTATTCGGGGAAGCTGAGCTAGCCTGTGCGTGGAGTTCCTATTCCGAAATCAGGACCGTGAGATCATCCTGTGACTGTTGAACCGGTTTGGGAAGCCTTTGTCTGTTTTCCCCATGGAATGTTGTGGCCACGCAGTACTGGACTGCGTGACGCTTGTTGGCCTGTGAGCGACTCCTCCAGGTGAGAGAGTGCGCAGAGGAAGGAGAGAGCTCCTAGAAGGAACCCTGTAGCTGCTACAGAACCCGGAGACTTCCGGTCTGGTCTGTTCCTGTAACCCAAGGTAAGGGAGACTGGCAGCCGAAGGACTGTCTAGGTGACAGAGAAGGTGCACTCTCCTGGGGTGGAATAGGCATGTGGGGAATGAGGGTCTATGGGCAGTGAGCGTGGGAGATTCCTGGGAGAGAATTCCTTCCTGGTGGTGGTGAGTGATTGTTTTCCCTGCAACCTCAGCCTGAGTCTGGATTCCTTGCCCTGGGGTGGAGCTCAGTCCCAGCTCGGGGGTGACCCACTGTTGAGTTGAGGAGCAGTGCGGTCTACGGCTGGGAGGTTCGCAGAAGGCCTACATTTGGTTAGTGGATTCCACCATTGATAAAGATAAGTATCTGAATTATGTTTTATCACATTTGCATGACTCTTCTAGATATGTTATCATGTTTTTCCGCTGTGTATATGAATTACTGTCGAATGCTATGGCTTGTTTAATTGTAGCAGTAATTTATATATTTTACTCTAAGATTTAAGTGTCTTTAATTGTTTAAATGCATGTGGTGTATATACTGGACTGTATGTGTAATATAAATCAAACGTAAGTGTATACCGATTGTTATATTGTGCGTTATAAGCCTTGGTCTAGTAAAAGGTACACTACAAATTGGTATCAGAGCGAAGGTTTCGACACTGAGCCTAGATGGGCCAGTGGAGTGGTCTTAGGATCGAGAATGTGAGGGGAAATTGAGTCGGGAGGACCGATTTCAGACCTTGGTTTGCTCCGAAGTGTCAAGGGAACACTTGACGAGTTTTTATTAAGCTCAGGAGGTATAGCGGTGCTATGAAAATGCAGCCGGTGTGGTCTATGGCCACAGGGAGACAAATCTCTACACCAACGGTGTTAGAACCGTCAGATCTCGGCCGAAAAACCCGTCAGTCGTAGGATCTGTAGGGAGATGCCCGAAGGTTAAACCTTAGTATTTAGGGACGAAAGCTCCGAAATAGCGAGAGAGAATCTAAGTCGTCCGTCTAAGGAAAGACGCGTGTCGCGTGATCGCTCAATGCGGAGATCCTGACACCCGGACTCACGTAGGCGAGCGTTTTTTGACCTTGCGTCAGGCGAAGTCCGACATTTGATCCGAGCTGTCCAACAGTTGAGACACGTGGCGGAGTTAGAGCGACCTGTCGGTACACAGGCTACCAGGGTTTTGGGTTGATAAAGAGTTTTGTCATCGGGGAATCAAAAGTTTCGAAGTCTCGAGATTGAATTGGGATTTTCCATGCGTTGTGGACGCATGACAGTAATCCAGGCCATCGGGGAAAGTCCCGATAGAAGATTCATCCATCGAAAATCGAGATTCGGGAAATCGGGAATCGCGGGGACAAGGAGTCCATGCGTTGTGAAACTCCGAACCCCAAAACCCAGATGAGCGGTTTGATTACGGTCACAAGGTAGAGGTCACATGGACCTCGGCATAGCCGAAGGGTTAAAGCAAAAGGCGCATCGGCAAACCCAGAGAAATCGGGACCGTCCGTCAGATAGGGGACGCGTGGCAACCATCGACGCCATCGGGAAAAGTCTCGATAGAAGAGTCAACCATCAGAACCATCGGGAAAAACCCCGACAAGGGAGTCGACTATCGGTAATTGGGTCATCGGGACTCATGGGGACAAGAGGTTCATGCATTATGAAACCCCGAACCTCCGAACCCCGATAAGAGATAAGGTCGTGGTCACAAAGCAACGGTCATATGGTGCAAAGCCTATAGCCGAGGGCTATCGTGAAAATAGGCGCATCGCTAGTCGGGGAATCGCGAGGCTTGGAAACACGAGTATTTCGGCATCGTAAACCCCAATATCCCGACGGGGGTTTATTGTTGTGGTCATATAGGAGCTGATCGCGTGGATTAAAAGCTTAGCCAAGTGGGCTGAGGCCACTAAAAGGGGGCGCATCGGAGATCGGGGATCGACGTTTCAAGTTGCTAGAACATCGTGGGTGTCAAAACCCTGATAGTGGAAACCCCGATAGAGCAAAGGGGGGATTTTGAAAGAGAGTTTCCTGTGGGAGGAAAATTCCCCGATAGGGAATAGAAGAACGTCAAGTTCTTCAGGCCGATAGAAGGAGAAAGATCATGTGAGCGGACATGCCCTGGTAGGCGCGCCTGCGTCGAGGCCATGTATAGAATGGTAATTGAAATGACAAGAAGTGGGGAGTCACTGCATAATGAACTCCCGAGAGTTTTGAAAATTGAAGTTTCGGACATCCGAAAAACACAGAGCCAGACAGAGCTCATAAAACCCTGTGAAGTTGAAATGTCTTTCGTTCTTGTTCGCATTAGTTATAAATATTGTGGATTGTTGTGAAGGTTTAAATGGCCTGACAAATTTCAAATTTGATTGCACAGTGTGTGTGCAGAGTTAACGGAGGGCAGTACTCCAGTTAATTAATGCTTAGTATGGAGTGGGGAAAAGTGCAGTTTACCCCTGAAATAGAAGATGAACAGGAAGGAAAGGATGTTAACCTGGGATTCGAAGGATCGAACTCTAATGGGCATGGAAAGGAGATGGATAAGGAAGGAC
>JASDQU010688415.1:49771-67891 GCA_032191745.1 Picea mariana
GGAAGGAACCCTGTAGCTGCTACAGAACCCGGAGACTTTCGGTCTGGTCTGTTCCTATAACCCAACGTAAGGGAGACTGGCAGTCGAAGGACTGTCCAGGTGACAGAGAAGGTGCACTCTCCTGGGGTGGAACAGGCATGTGGGGAATGAGGGTCTGTGGGCAGTGAGCATGGGAGATTCCTGGGAGAGAATTCCTTCCTGGTGGTGGTGAGTGATTGTTTTCCCTGCAACCTCAACCTGAGTCTGGATTCCTTGCCCTGGAGTGGAGCTCAGTCTCAGCTCGAGGGTGACCCACTGTTGAGTTGAGGAACAATGCGGTCTACGGCTGGGAGGTTCGTGGAAGGCCTGCATTTGGTTGGTGGATTCCACCATTGATAAAGATAAGTATCTGAATTATGTTTTATCACATTTGCATGACTCTTCTGGATATGTTATTATGTTTTTCCGCTGTGTATATGAATTACTGTTGAATGCTATGGCTTGTTTAATTGTAGCAGTAATTTATATATTTTACTCTGAGATTTAAGTGTGTTTAATTGTTTAAATGCATGTGGTGTATATACTGGACTGTATGTGTAATATAAATCAAACGTAAGTGTATACCGATTGTTATATTGTGCGTTATAAGCCTTGGTCTAGTAAAAGGTACACTACAATCTATATGTGGCATTGGGTACCTATTTTTCACTGTAGCATGGTTCAATTCCCTGTAATCTATGCACAATCGTAAGGAACCATCCTTCTTCTTCACAAAAATTATTGGTGCACCCCAAGGTGAGACACTGGGCCTTATTAGCCCTAAGTCAAGTAGTTCCTTCAACTGCCTCTGCAACTCAAAAAGTTTTGGCGTTGTCATCCTATACGGAGTCTTGGAAATTGGCTTCACACCAGGTTTTATCTCAATGGTAAAACCAAGCTCCCTCTCAGGAGGTAACCCTGGCAACTCTTTCGGAAAAACATCCTTAAACTCCGACAATACTAGATATTGATCCAAGGAGGGTCTTTTCCCTTCATTGACTGCTTCCACTACATACAATCGACAACCTTGCCTCATGCAACGTTTAACCTTCATGTTTGAGATAAATCATAGAGACACTTTCCTCCATACACCGTGGATCTCTATTGGTCTTCCTTCATAGTCAATACAAAGCACCCTTTTTGTGAAACAATCAACCATAGCTCAATGGGATTCTAACCAATCCATTTCGATGATTAGGTCATACATCCCAAAAGCAGTGACGTACACCTTCAACCTAGTAGTACACAATCCCAGGTCTACTAAACAATTATCAACGCTAGGTCCTACCGCTTGTTTTTCCCCCAAAGTCATCTCGACTTGTTTAAAGTCATCGTGCTCGTAGGCTGCCAAACCACACTTTTCTAATGCACAAGGTGAAATGAAACTATATGTAGCACCATAATCAAATAAAATTTTATCCTTGACATGATTTAGCATATCTGATGACTCCACCACCGTGGATTGATGTTATTCCTAGAGTATTAACTGCTGCATAAATCTGGTGGATACCACTCGCTCTTCCCATTGGGGCATTTCCTTCTCTATGCACAAATCTTGTTTGTGACTCTAGGCAGTCACACTAGTAATGGGGTCCTCCACACCCCCTACAAGTGACATGAGATGTAACCTGCGCACTGCCCTGTGACGGTCTCTAAAATGATTTCCTTCCCCTAGAGCCCCTACCCCTACTTGTTGCTCCTTGAGAAGGTCGTGGACCTGCCTGCGTCGTTAGTGATGAGTAGGATGTTGCACTCATTGCCATTGAAATACCTGTAGAAATTGTTCTAGGTGCGACTCTATTGCCATAAGGAGGTGTCCAAGAGCTTTCGTCCCTGGAAAAGGTCCTAGGGGCCTTCCCCACGAATCCAGGATGTTGTGGAAAGGTCGATCTCATACCTTCATTTAAGCTTATATGCTCCCCCACATAATGTACATTTTCAATTTCTTCAGCTACTAACAACGGTTTCCACATCTGTACCATGGCCCGTATCTTAGGGTTTAACCCATACACAAAACGTTATGCATGTCGTTGATCGGTATCCATGTACGAGACATATTTTACCAACTCCATGAACCTGATCTCGTACTCTTCCATGGTCCTATTCCCTTGAACTAGAGCATGGAATGCTCCTACATGTTGTTCCTCGTAATAAGCAGGCAAATATTTCCTCTGGAACCTTTCCTCAAAAATCTCCCATGAGACGGTGTCTGGGTAAGGTGCAACTGCCTCTCTAGATTACCACACTAGTTCAAGGCATTGTCCCTCAACTTAAAGATTGTTATCTTCACCTTAGATGTGGAAGCATAGTCCCTTAAGGCGAAACATCGTGTCATTCCTTCCAACCATGCCTCTACACGTTCACTTGCACGACCCCTAGCAAACTCTGAGAGTTTGATCTTCTATAGTTCTCTGGTGGTGTCCCCTGATGGAGGCCCTCTCTGTAAGTCCCTCAACACTTCAGGGTTACCCACTCTAGATGGTGAGGGTTCCACTTCGACATCAGTTGACTGGCATCCCTTTAGTGTCTCATTAATAGCCTCCAAAGAGCACAAAATGAGAGCTAATTCAGGCGATGGTGGTGGCATCTCCGGCGTTGACGGTCCTTGCGACGATACCCCTTGGCCTTGATTTCCCCAAGTCCTAACTATCCTGAATAACTGAATCTGCATCAAACCAAATGTTTATCAAGGAAGAGTTTAAGGCAGACCACATTCACTCAACATATACTTGCAAACATAGGGTTAGGCGTAAGTTTTTATTTTTACTTGTTTGTAAAGAGACATTACTCTCTTTAGGGTAAGTGGCTAAAGGTCCGAGTCAAAAGCATCTAAGCTTGGTATTTTGGTAGGTATCCTTCTATCTTTCTTACATTGCTCGTTGCGCTAGCACTGTGGTATCCTCTCCCCTTACTCTAACCGGCTTTCTTATTTAAGTGTCTAACCCTTCCATAAATCACTTTATACTCTTATAGAGCTTATTTCTTTATGTAATCAGTCTCTTATAATTGGTCATAAACTCTCCTCCCCTAATCTCATTAATTAACATTTTATTATTAATATTAATCATCATTATATTAACATTTCTTAATCTTTATATAGCAAATTATTAATTCATTTTTCTTATATATATATATATATATATATATATATATATATATATATATCCTATTACTCTTCTTTAATTTATTATTTGTTACCTTTCTTTACTATCACATAATTTTATGCTATACACTCCTTTATCATAATTTGCACTTCTCCCTTATTATTATTATTATAAAAAAGAAAAGTTCACCTATTATTACATCCCTTGTCTATTCGTTCTAGCTTAGGTATTTTGACTATAACATTTAAAACCATCTTTTTAAAAACTCAAATTATATTGTTTATATATTAATAATCATAAATTATTTTCCAATAAAATAAACAAGATTTTGATGTTTTTAAAAGTTATCTATTTTTATGTTTTTAAAAGTTATGGATGATGTATATGTATGTTTTCCTTTATCAAGTCATAATTTATTAAAATACTAACATATTAAAATAAATGTAAATTAATTTATATATATATATATATATATATATATATATATATATATCAACACATTTATGAAAAAGACATACTAATATTAATCTTATTTTTGAGGGCGTTAGGTTTTGGTCTTGGTGTTAATGCGCTGACTGTGATTTATTAAGTTTGATCTGTTGAGTGGGTGCTACGAGACTGTGGAGCAATGGTAAGGCATGCAGGCTTAATTGTGGATAGTACCCAAATCAATAATATTAAATCAACATTTATTATCCTGAGAAGCCCGTGTGACTTTAAAACAATCTTGGTTTGTGGAAAGGCGCACAGTGTTGATTGCATTGAATCGCACATTAAGGCTGAATTGATTATCCAGATTGATAAGGGTAATTATACTCAAATTAACACAATTATAATGTGTGACCCTTTGGTCGTCATCCTGATCTTACTATCTCGTTCCTCTCCAGCCGTTGCAAGTCAAACGATGGCCCTCGCTTTTGGATCCCTAGAATTTCTCTTATTGTTCATATGTTGTCTGCTTTGGTACACTCGACCATAGGGTGGGATTGCAGGGACAGTCGACCATAGGGTGGGATTGCAGGGACACTTGCAGCAACCTACAAGTTAAATACGCATTCGGAACAGGCCCCGGCTGCGGGGATCCGCGATTCCAGAACTCAGTAAGTTGCATGAACCAGAATCGATGGAGTGGCTCGACTTTCTATTCTCAGAAATCTTAGACCTGGGTGGCTTGGTCTGTGCTGGAAGTAGAACCCCAGCTTGTGGCTTTATTCCCTTCGTGGGCTCTCCTCCCTCGGTGGTTTAGCGTTGGTCTGGTGTTTTATGATTTGGTTTTAAAAAAGAAGTTTGGGTGTGATGTGCTCCCCGTGGGCTCCTCACTTTGTGGCCCATTGCCTTGTCTCGGTCTTGAGCTCGATGGAGGAGCATACAGTGATAACCCCATAGTGAGAGCAGGAGTGTATCATTTTTACTATAATTACAATGGATATGAGGATAAATTGTTATGGGGTGCCGCATGATTGCACAGGGCAATAGGGAAGAGAGCATATGGAAACTATGTAATACAAAATGTTATACCATTAGGAGCTAGCGAAACCACCTTTGAATTTGGATGGGACAACAAGCATAGACGTGTATAGTAATTCATAGGCCACGCAACTTTGAATTCGTACGTTGTATTTTTTTTTCAGGAATCCTTCCATCCATTCCTTCGCTACTCACTTCCTGAATTTCTCCACAACATGACCATATACCCTCCTCTCATGGATTTCACAGCCATCGAAATTCTCTTACAAGAGGTAATTGACCTACACCATAGTAGTGTTTTGTGCTCCGATAAAATCTTTATTTGGAGGTTGCTAGAGAAGTGACAACCCAATTTCAGCACCGAGTTCACAAGGACATGGGGCGAGGTTAGTTTTATCGAAATCAGTTGTTTTAAAAAGTCGGTTGTCTCTTTTGCTAACCGAATTGGAAACTATGGTTGCGAGTTCAAATCCATGCATTCATATTTACATATGATGATGGTACAACTTCGTCTTACCGAGTCTAGGGTTTCTCCCCATATCTTTTATTTTATTTTTATTCCCAACTCAACTCGCTTTTATGTGCAACGCATCGATTACCTTGCTATCATGGTTTTTGGGCCACATAAATTCTCTGTTTAATTTCTGTTGAGCTACATATTTCTTTATATCAGGTTTTTTTGGGCCACATAAATTCTCTGTTTAATTTCTGTTGAGCTACATATTTCTTTATATCAGGTTTTTTTTGGGAAATTTTGGAATTTGTAAGGCCCTCTATTAGCATATCATAATATGTTTCTATGTTTTCTTATGATTGTTATAGTTTACTTTATTACTGTGTACATGTATTATATATTTACATTATTCAGATCACTATCCTTATTATATTTATAACTTTGCAAACTTTGTATACTTCTATTTTCTAAGACTGACATTCACTTATGATTCTCTATGCCTCGTGTAGGTGAGCATACAATTTACAAGTAGCTTGAATAGAGGGTGAGACAGATCTGCAGGAACCTCCTCTTTTTCTTTCTTTTCTATAGACTCTCCCTATTCCTGGGTTCCTATGGGTAGTTCTTTTGGGGTTCTTCCGAGTTGTTTCTAGGTTTTCTTTTTTTTTGTTTCAGAGTTGTAAATTAAGAGTTTAGGGTTGCATGCTCAAGTTTTCAGAGTTGTTTAAGGCATAGTTTGCATAAGTGGGTGGGTAAGCCCTAGGTTTCAATTTTGAAACCGGGCTCTAATACCATTTGTAAAGCCTTTGTAGAGCCTGGTTATTTTTAGGACTCAAACTAATTAAAAGTTTTCTAAAATTTAGTTTATAATTTATTTTAATGATTTTCTTATACTTGGAATAAACCAGGAATAAACATTAACAACCTAATAATGATAACAACATAATAATATCAGTAGCAACAATACAATAATGATAACAACGGCATAATACATACCTCCACCTGCAGGTTGGTTTATCTAGTCCCTTTTTTGTCTGATCATGTTCTTGTTCTTGCTCAGACTGAATATTAACCTCCCAGCCAACTAGGAACAACCTCTATGACTCCTTAGCTCCAAGAATCCTTTCAGTTTCTTGGCTCCCGAACCCAAAATTCCCAACAACAACAATGCCATGTGAGAGCTCCACGAATGAAGATTGAGGCTTTTATTTATACATAGAGAGGGGGGGGTTGGAGATGTAGATAATTATGTGAAAAGTAGCTTTTATTGTTTCTTGAGAAATCTCAAAAAAAATGTGTTTCCATAAGTTAATTAATATGGATAAGATCAAAATTATCATTATCAAAATTTTTAAAATATAAATATTATTTAATTTAATTTCATAACAAATAATTGTTTTTTAAATTATTATTTTAATTTAATTTAATAACAAATATAATATGAAGAAAAAAATTAAAAACGATTATTTAAATTTTATTTAATAATAAATACAATTTAAGTAAATTAGTAAAAGTATTTTGGAGTTGTAATTATTATAAATTTTATTAAAATTATAGTATAAAAAAATATTAATAAAGGTGGAAAGCTTGTTTTAATTTTAGAAAAATAAAAGTTTATTTGATATTATTGTTTTTCTAGTGATTATTAATGTTTGTGAAATATGGAATTTGGAATATTTAAAAAAATAAATAAAGGAAAATTAAACAAATCCAAAAATATATTTCATAATTTATAACCTTAAAAAATTAAAGGTAATATCCTTTTTCCTATTCTCATAGTAATATTTGGGTTTACACTTTTGTTGGTATAATTAACGTACAAATATAAGATAATTAAAATGAAGGAAAAAAGGCTTCTTAATATTCCTTATAATTTTAGGAAAATCAGTAAAACTTAAAAGAGATTAACATAAAGATGTTGTTTTATGAATAAATTAATAAAACAATTTAAAAGAAAAACACACATAATAATATCAACAAAATCAAGAATATTATATATATACAGATTTTAAAAAAAATTATAATACATAAAAATATAAATAAAATAAATATACAGATTTAAAAAAAAATTATAATACATAAAAATATAAAATAAAATAAATATTGTTATTCAAATCTAAACTTTATAAATCCAAGAATTATAAAGTTTTACCTTCACATTTTCAATTTTAACTTCTTTTATTTTACTAATGTAAAAAAAAATTATAATACCAAAAAGTATGAAACAAATACTAATGAATTTTTTAATTTAAGAAAACTAAAAAATTAAAAATCTTATTTTACATTTTTTTTATTATAAAAATAAAATGTAAAAATTATATATATATATATATATTCATATTTTTATTATAAAAATAAAATGTAAAAAAAAAAAAATATATATATATATATATATTTATATAGTAAAAAATTTTAAACTTATATGATAAAAAATAACAAATATACATAAACAAAATAAGAAAATATACATTTTTTTATTATAAAAACAAAATGTTAAAGTTATATATATATATATATATATATATATATATATATATATATATATATATAAAAGTTAAACTTTGTGTTTAACTTTTATATTAAAGTTTAACTTTGTGTTAAAGTTTTCTCCTCTAAAATTCAAAAACCAATACTTCTAACTCTTTGTGTTTATGTATTTTACTCTTCCACTTTCTTTCATAAAACTAATTTTAGTGATCTCTACTTACCAAAATTGTAATTTTAGTGGTCTCTACTTACCAAAATTGTAATTATGTTTTACCAAGTTAAAAAATAGTAACCCTTTTTATCTAAGTTACATTCCACCATTATGTTCTTTATATTTTTGTTTTTTATAATTTTCTCATATACCCCACAATTAATTACATTCCACCATTATGTTCTTTATATTTTTGTTTTTTATAATTTTCTCATATACCCCACAATTAATGTTATTCTCATGCTTGCCACTTTACTTCTTCATGTCTTACTCATCAACAAAAACCTTGATGAAAAATCAATTATAAACATACACATTATAGTTGTAGTTACCTTTGTCTAAAAAATCAAAATCAAGCTTGACACTTTGTTTCTTCATGTCTTACTCATCAACAAAAACCTTGATAAAAAAATCAATTACAAACATATACATTATAGTTGTAGTTACCTTTGTCTAAAAAAATCAAAATCAAAATTGACACTTTGTTTTTTCATGTCTTACTCATAAAAACAACCTTGATGAAAAATCAATTATAAACATATACATTATAGTTGCAATTACCTTACCTTTATCTAAAAAAACAAAATCAAGATTTTGTTTTTTGTTTTTAATAATCAATATTGCTTTCTTAAAATCAAGTTTAACACTTTGTTTCTTCATGTCTTACTCATTAACAAAAACCTTGGTGAAAAATCAATTAGAAACATATACATTATAGTTGTACTTACCTTTATCTAAAAAATCAAAATCAAGATTTTGTTTTTTATTTTTTAATAATCAATATTACTTTCTTACATTGTACTTTTAGCATATATTTTTAATATAATTAGCAAGTGAAAATCTAAATCATTTAGAAGTTGTTTTCTTTTTAATTATCTAATCATTAAGTGATGGGATACCCAAATTTATTCTCAAACTCATCAATTGCAACTTGTAAATATTAAAATATATATATTATACATATTTTCATTTATTTATAAAAAAATAAAAACATTTATCATAATACAACTAATTATAGAATTGAATTACATAAAATTTAATTAATTTTCAATTAGTTTTGATCAAAATAATTATGTACTAATTTCTTTGTATTCACCATTCAATATTGCAATGAGGGTACTTCATTGTTATAGTCAATTAATCTCACTCTTTAGAATTTATTCATACTTTATAAACTTACATATCAAACTTTAATTCATACTTTATATAAATATAAATTTGAAACTTATGTATCAAACTTTACATATCAAATAGTATATTTTCTGGTAATTTCTTTAATAAAATTTAAAAAAATTCTTAATTGTCTAACTATTATGTATTTGGGTATTCAAATTTATTCTCCTAACTCATTAATTGCAACTTATACATTTCTACACAAACTTTGTAAATATCATTATCTATTTATTTTGATAATAAATTTCCCAATATTCATCATCACATAACAAGTGAAATTAAATTACACAAAATTTTATTAATTTTCAAATTAGTAGAATTAAATTACACAAAATTTTGTTAATTTAAATTGGTTTTAACAAAAGTAGTTATGAATTTGATCCCCTTGTATTTGCCTCCAATATTTGCAAGAAAGAAGCTTAATTGTTATCATAAAAGTGGTATTCCCACTTTTAAAAATACTTTATAAAGATAGATATTTTTTTTATTTTTTTTATTTTTTCATTAAGTTTTTTTTTTTTTATTAATGTGATGAATTGATTTAAAAGTTTATTTTTATTTTAAAATTATTCTTTAAAAAATAAAAGAATAATTTTTTTGTGAAAAGTTAAAATAAATTGTTAATAAGTTTTTGTAAAAATTCAATGATAAGGGTTTAATTGTTTTATTAACAAATTCAATAAACTATATGAATCATTTAATATTTTATGTTAAATTGAGTGCTTCTTTCTTACTTATTTATGTATAGGATGATGTAATAATACATGCACCTTATCCTCAATTTATACATGTTTACAAAATAGTCATAGACTTTCTTTTTTATTTATATTTTTTTATGTTCATGTTTCCATTCTCATATGATGAGAACTTATGGTGAAATAACAAATTATGTATTTCTTATGTTTAGATATTTTTTTATAATAATGTTGTTATTTGTAAGTAATTATTAGCTTGATTTTACATTGATAAAATCTTAAAATTATTTCCACAATTTTTCTATTACTCTCTTTTGTACAAAGTATTTAATGGCTAATGGTTCATTCAGAAAATATTATTGTACATTTTTTCATTTTGAATATACATGTTATACCATCATTATAAAGTAAGGGGTTTACATTTTAACTCTTAGTTTCTTTAATAAGAACTGTTTTAGAATTTTTTCAACATTTTTTGAAAATTCATTTTTGAATTTTCTCATTTTTTATTCTAAAGAATAGGTTTCTATCTATACTAGACAACAATACAAAACTATAACTATTATTTATATCAATGTTTTGAATAATGACATTTACTTCACACTAATTTAATTTATCTCAAATAATACATATTATAAGGATAAAATCTTAAGTACAACACACTATAGCATATGTATTGTATGTATTATGCATAGACCCAATCTATACTGACCATTAGATAGCATCCCTTCAGAGTCCAGATAAACAAATTTTAACCTTCTCCCTCTGCAAATATTAAATTGTTTAACCATAATCCTCTCCCATGCTTATGGCCATTTTATCATATTTAACTTTAAAACTATTGGATATCTACATGACCTAACAAACTTATTTTCTCAATGAAACCATACACCTATGTGAAAGACCTCTTCTAATTAAACTAATGTGGATTTATACTTAGAAGTACATTGAGTTGTGTTTTGTTATGTTGAACATCACTGATACAAAACTTCAACTGTCTGCCATCTTCTCAAAAGAGGAGAGCTTTCGGCATACAGTTTTTTCCATCTTACACAACTGAAAGCCTGGACATTCATACTGTGGGCAATAGTGCAATCACACAGAAAAGCATTCATATGCACAATTTCTAAAACTTTCAACAACTTTGTTCAATATATAATACACAATATAGAGTATTTCGAATGCAAAAATTATAAAACTTTCAACAACTCTGTTCATATATAATACGCAATATAGAGTGTTTCACTGAGTAAATTGTATTTAAGAGAAATCAAATCGTCTATTTCATGGGCATCAAGAGCTGTAGCAATAGCTATAATCAGGTATTGTATTTAAGAGAAATCAAATCGTCGATTTCATGGGCATGAAGAGCTGTAGCAATAGCTATAATCAGGGATTGTATTTAAGAGAAATCAAATCGTCGATTTCATGGGCATCAAGAGCTGTAGCAATAGCTATAATCAGGGCATCCAGATGAACCATATTACTTATCAAGACCTGTAGCCATAACTATAAGCATAGGCATTAAGATCAACAATATCCCTCACTATAGTTGTTCATTATATACCATCATAGTTGTTCATTATATACCATCAGTTAGAGAGGTAATCTTGAAGCTTAAATGGATAAATCAGTTGGAAACTAAATGGATAGATTATTTCAGAAACAACTTAATAGTTTTTTATGATATTTACGTCTAAAGGCGTATACTTATTGACAATGGGCACAATTAATGATCTTTTAATTTTATTTAACTTTAAACCCTAATCTGATGGCTATGCATTGAAGATGCTGGCATATTCTTAGTCGTCCTCCAAAATCAATGGATCAGATTTATTGTTCATAACTTTCTTGCATTTATCAAGGCATCCGTTAACAAGTTTACTTTTTAACATTTACCTAATCACATTAAAAAATTACTGTAAGGATATGTAATTGTCACGTTCCATTTATCAACCTAATGCAGCCAAACTTTTCATATTACCACAAACATTTTATATTGAAGGCACATATTCTCAGTATATTAGAGGCACGCATTCTCAACCGCGAGTTGAACGACTGTGCTAATTTAACTTCTCTCATTTTCAATGCTCGGTACAACCTAAATTAACAAAGGTTTCTTGGTGACTTATAATAAACAATAACACTTAACCCGCGGCACATCAAAACATCCAAACGGGATTTTAGTAATCCTCCGGCCAAGAAAAACATCTGTGTAAGTCGATTTCAACATTCGACAACAGAGAAAAACGTAAGGGGCGAAATTGATGGCCGATGAATGGAAAAAAAATTATGTATATGGTTTGTGAGTAACTAATAAACTCCGAAAAAATATATATATGTCGTCTATGATTTAAGGGAAAAGGAACATGTCCAGCAAAGTCGAGAATGTGCCCAACGACTCAAAAAATGAGATTAGAAACCCATAAATAAATAGCAACGGCTCAGGAAGGAGGGTTATCAATCTTCGACTTTTGAATCTTACATGCTCAGGAAGGAGGGTCATCAATCTTCAACTTTTGAATCAATGTACGAGTATGGTTAAAAAATGGTTAGTCTGGTTGAATGACCCATGGGACCATATTAATATAAAACGAGCTCAAACCAACTACACGAAGTTTTGGTTGTTAAATCATACAAAGACAACCATTAATTTACAATGCATGACATATATCATTTATAAACAAATGTAACTACAACAATCATTACACATAAACTCAGAATTTACCTTGGAAATTCAAACAGGAAAACCAACGTTCTTTTGGTTTCAGCGAGGCTCTTTATTATTCAGTAATAGGCAAGTTAGAGGCTCTTTGGTTCATCTCTATGCTCCTCAATGACATCTAGGCAGCCTCTTTACATTACTCACAGCGAAAGAACCATTTTCTCATTGTGAGCAAACATGATATAGAAGATTGAGTCGACCGAGAGGATAGTTGGAAGATCAGACATCCCTAACACTTTAATTTCTCTCCCGTTTATTTCTCCTTTTTTTCTTTATTTGTTTTTCTTTTCTCCCACGTGGAAAAGGTATTATGAGAGTCTCATTAGTTCTTTAGGTACAACAATATATTCTCTAACTTCGCATATATTACATACAAAATGGACATTAATAATGAGGACATGAGACCCTTCACGCCAACAAGTGGATCTCCTTCTCCATCCATAGCATTAAACTTTATATGTATTGTGATCATCTTAGAACCTGTGGCTATAGCCAATTGTTCTTCTCAGATCCAATAAGTGTACTAAATATCAAATATCAACTAGGGATAACAAAAAAATATTAAAATGTAGTATTTAAATGATATATATAAATTGTATTAATTAAAAATATTAAAAAATATTTATTTTTCAAATAATTAGTTAAATATTTAGTAATACTAATCGTAATTAATTAAGCTAACTTTTTAAACTAGTTTTCAGTTTTATGAAAAATATTATATTTAATTTTTATTTTTTTTATAAATGTTTAAACAACTAAAAGTTTGTAAGTTTGTTTATATAGGATTGGTTCATCTAATTATTGTTAATGCTATGGGTTATTTGATTATTTTTATATTTAATTATTGTCAAAAACATATTGAGTATTTGATTATTTTATATTAACAATTATTTTTATTTTTTTTTAAATAAAATTTTAAGATTTTCCAAAAGCAAACATTTATTTTTATTTTTATTTTTATTTTTATGTGGAAAGACATCTTATTCTTCGCCTCATTATGGTGCCATGCTTTAAGATTATAATCACATTAAAGGAGCTTTGGAAATTTATGTAATCCTGGTAGTTACAGAGCTTAAAAACATATTTTGACCTCAAAAAAATTAAAAATAACTTCTTATAAACTGAAAACTATGCATAAATAAGTATATCTACTTGCAATTGCAATTAGCAGACACTAAAAGGCAAGGCCAGATCTATAGAAACAGCAAACGACATCATGTATACCATGTAAGGCCTCAGTCACTTACCAGGAAAATAGGAGACAAACAACAGCAACTTGCTTGTTGAGAGGTGACTGTTGCATGTCATCTCTACTGGCAAAGAAGATGCAACCCCCACCTACATTTGCTAAGAAGTGAGCAATCAGCAGAAGACAAGCAGCTGCTATCCCCAGTCTGAAGGCAGAATAACTGGGTTCCCTGCACTCAAATACCAGATACCTAAAGCCTCTCACCTGCATACATACATCAAATAAATTCCTTTAAAAAYAGTTGCCTAATCAAGCCATGCCCTCCTCTTTAAACTGTATAGAAGGGTAGCTCAACAGGTTGTTACATATAGATCTTAAAAATACCATGAATCTGGAAAAGGATCCTAAATTCTCCCTACAAAAACTTTCAAAGAAACAAAAAAAAAAATGAATTAATGTCACCTCATTCTGAGCTATTTCTCCCTGTATGCCCAGAATCCCAGCCACCACATCCAAAACCACCACGAAAATGCAAACMAGGGCTCCTGCTGACCTCATTTTTCTCTGATCTCAGAAACTCGATATGCTCACCTGCATCATATGTTWATTAAAACAGTTATACATACACACAGACGGGGTTTCAGTAGTATAAACAAAAACACGCAAGTTTCTGACAACTTCCCATCATCAACTTACTTACAAACCGTGGAGCCTGCTATGGTCGATCTGGAGTTCGATTCCCCTCTCAAATTTGTTCAGAGTTTCACTTCAACTTTTCACAGCTTTTTTCCAGTTTGTTGTCTTCTCCTGTGATTATTACAGACTCTCGCTTGCCTGGAATCAACATCAAGTCGTCTAATCTCACAGCTTTACCTACACATCCACATCGACTGATGGCGGTGGACGTTGCCCGTTGGGCCGGTTTGTCGCCATTTTAGAGACCCAATCATTGTACTGCTTTTGAAATTTCAAACAAAGATACGTTTTCAGTCCCAAAGTCTCTGTATTTTTTTGTATCATTTGTTGGCATTGCACAACAGTTTAAATCACAAGTTTACTAAGACTGTGTATATATTACTATGGATTGTAGTACTAAGGTTCTGTATATATTACTATGGACAAGTTTACTAAGACTGTGTATATATTACTATGGGTTGTAGTACTAAGTTTCTGTATATATTACTATGGGTTGTTGTACTAAGGTCCTGTATATATTGCTATGAGCTGTTGGACCTCCTTATTCTCCTTTGTGCATTGTGATGTGTATGTATCTCACTTAAAAAAAAATATATATATATATCCATTGTTATAAATTATTACTGAATATATCCATGGTATATTGTAAATTATTTTTCAAAATAATAAAATAATAATATTAAATTATTACTTTGAATGCTTACTCTAAATTATTTTATAAATTTGTGATATGATTTAAATACTTTTATTTAAATAACAAGTAAATAATTGTATCATGTGAACATTATATTTTTATTGACTTAACAAATAAATAATTGTATCATGTGAATATTTTTAAGTATATTTTAACCTCTTAAAATGTAAGTTTTGTTTTTCTATTTCTTTTTTTGTTGGAAAATAGAATATGAAACTTAAGCAATGCTAATCACCATGTATAGTGGTCTTTATGATCACACCACTTATTTTGAAATTCAGAAGAATGTAAAGATATTCAAGTTCATGTATCATTATGAGTTTAAGAGTGATTGGATTATAACGCTCAAGAGGGCTCTAAAACAAAGTGGATGTTGGCAGATTTATTATGGGTTTGCTCTGCAAGCTCCTCTCCCCTGACACTTTGGTATGTTCTCCATTTATTCTATTTCTCTAATTGGTTTGGTTGTCTTTGTCTTTGTTTGTTCCATCCAATGTCTAGGGAAGAACCCAAAATACATTTCTAATAGGAAAGGCTACTGCAAAGGTTAAGGTTTCCTCATCAATTTCCTACATTAAGTCGTCAGCCATCTCTTCCACCTCGACTCCCTACCTCCCATCTCTAGCTCACTCTACTATTGGTATTTTGAGCTCTCCCTCTACATACCCTATCGGTTACAGGTTGTTAACAATGAAGAGAGCTGGAAAATGGGAGTGGCTTGAATCTAGTAGGCAAGTCTTGACCCACAGCTCCAATTCCACTATCAAGAACCCTTCCTCTTAGAAAATTTCCCAGCATATCAGCTATCAGCTAGCCACAATCTGACACCATGGAAACTACAAAGGATTAGCACCATTGGTTCTCTAATGACACCAAGAATGAGGTGGCCAACATGGAGCAAGAAATCAATTAGAAGAGAAAGAAGCTATCAAATGCCTAGGTGTATGCAGTATTCACGGAGTGGATGCCAGATACAGGATTCTCCAGGTCTAGAGACACTAAAGTATTCAATCTCATTGAGCTCTATTGGTTGAACAAGGCCTTCATTGCCCAGGTGGTGGAGGAAAGAGGACACCAACAACAAGGCATCCAATGGAAACTAGACCTCCTAGAAAAGAAATTTGAAGTTGTTTGTAAAGAAGTCTACGATATAAATATCATTGTCTCAGACAATGTGGATCCCAAGACACTCCTAGAGCAAAAGACACTCCTAGAGCAACAGTTGGCCCATCTCATGCTTCTTAAGGCACTCCTTGCAATCCCATTCAGCTTGATGATGATCCAAAAGACCAATTGGATATGCGAAACACTCTATAGTGGCTCCACAAGGTTGGTTGCATATGTCCTTTAGTGAGAAGTTTACAAAGGAATAGTACTACTCCCTTTATATTTATGTTATTTGTCCTTTTTTCTTTTCTTTTAGTAAGCTATATTAAGCTATTTTGAAACATTTAAGAACTATGAACTCCTCTCAATATAATTTTGCATCAAACTATGTATTTTTTTAAATTATTGTGACCCTAATTTCCTAAGTGGCAAGTCCAATTTATACTCAGTGATTTGACCAATAAAGTCTATGAAGATATACATACCCTACCCCCCCTCTGGATTTGAACTTGTAACCTCTTAAGAGGAAACACATGTTCTTAACCATTAGACCCACTCAGACTATATAATATGTTAACACATGTTCTATGTTATAATATATTAATACTAAATTAACTAGTTTTAAAATATATAATATAATATGTATATATAAATAAAAATCAAATATTTATAAAATACATTATGAAACTAATTTTATATTAATTTATATATATATATATATATATATATATATATTACAACGGTCGCTAACATATTGTGAATTTCCCTCATAAATGGATTACAAAATATATGTTCTTCCCTTTGGAATAATCAAAGCCTGTCATTATTGCAATGGTTGGATAAAGAATATATTGTGAATTTCCTTGATAAATTATATGCTCTTCCCTTTGGGCTAATCAATGCCTAATCATGTTGACAATATGGATAACGACACATGGTAGTCTACGTTATATTTTTTTCTTCAATAGAAATAGCTACGGATAGCTTCCCTATCCTTTAAAACTCTTATTTATTCCATTTCCTTTTTAAATTGAAGAAAGAAAGGAGGAGCGATCCTCCAATAGTATTATTTTCTTTATTCCATTCGGTTTTTAAATGGAGAAATAAAGCACTGGGTGATAGATTATATGATATTGTCATTATAAGATTAATGAAATCTATATGATTTAAAAATTAATATTGTAAATAGATATATTTTACAGAAAATTTTAAGTTATTGAGGGTGAGAATAAGATGTTCGAAATATTTTAGTTTTATGGGCTAGTTTAAGTTGTTGAGTGCGTTGAGCTTCACACAAAGGGTCTTAAGGTTGCCTTTGTTGCATGCCTTACTTGATGTCCCTATAAATTCAAGCATCGTAATTAGTGTCAATGGGTTTACATTAGGTACCATCCGTGAAATCAAGAAAAGTGTCAAAGGGTTTTCTTGTGAGATTTTCCTTGGAAAAAATAATATATAAATTGTGGAAATCCCAACCCCACATTTGTGGATGGCATTCCTAGTAAATTTACTATTGTAAATTAATGTGCCTTATCCAAAGGGATTCTAACCAGGCATATTCTTGTGATCTATAAATTGTTGTGGATATTCTACTGGAATAGTTAGTCACAACAAATATTGTATTATGTTAAAATATTTTATTATGTAGGTTTATTTCCTTACATCTCAAATTTATTAGTAATGTCTTATTGCTCAAATTTATGAAAGGTAACTAAAATTATGAAAATGAAAGAACTAGCAAAATAACACACCATCCACACAAATGAACACAAGAAGTATCATGGCAAACCTGATACGGGAGAAAAATCCAACTAGAAGGTGAGGCCTATGCTCTGCTCTCTCCTTGACATTGTGCTTTGAATGGTTGTTATAGAATCTTATTCATCCTTTGTTATGCTCTCAAATCCCACTCCTAGACGCTCTTCTCAACTATGGAACAAATACAATACTAAAGAGAGGAACCTCTTCTCCTCCTTGTGGCTCAATATTTAGCATAACCTCATAGTTGTCTAGGGTTTGGGTTTTTGCATGCCTCAACCCTCAATTAGTTAGGGTTTTTTCTCTTCTAGAATCTTCTTGAAATTCCACATGTGTCTAGCC